>JAGEOH010000035.1:0-250000 GCA_032207245.1 Pardosa pseudoannulata
ATGGAGCATTTACTTGTCTCTATGTACTAGAAAAAGATAGATATGCCATCTCACTCTCATATTATTTTATAAATGAAAATAAAATAAAAATTATTACAAGAATTTAAAATATAGATAGACTAAGGATACACACAAGGACAGTTTAATGTGCATAAACTTTTACTACACCACATAATTAATATGTGGTTATCAGTATGTTTGTGTTGAGAGATATCCTCTTCTCTCTATATATATTTTATAATAAATACCCTTTAACTTGAATATCTAACAGTATATAAACAAATCCATTAAATAACTTCTATAAGACAATTAAAATATTGTTGTATAAAAAATAAATCTTGAATTAATAAAAAATGTTTTAATCAAATAAAACCATTTCTTATAATTCATTCTTTGGTATCTTCTTCCGTTAGAACCCAGACATTAAAATCCACAATATTTTCAACATCCCTCCTTGCCTCAGAATAAATTAAATAAAGGGATTTTACGAATAATTTTGTTACGTAACTTTCTATATCAGTTTTTTTTAATTTTGATTGCCGACATGTCCTATACATTTTACCACTCATTTCTGATGCCATCCTATCAAGCTTATTTCCATATTCCTTAAATATGCATTGAAATTTATAATAAATCTTACTTGCCATAGATAGACTAAAAAAATACTCCATTTTTCTGTCAGTTATTGTTACAGGCATAATATCACGTTTAAACTTTTCTTCATGCTCACCTATAATTTCTTTTACTTGTGCCTGACAATCTTGGATATTAGTATTGATCCTCAACTGGTTTGGTGAATTCAAACGTATCATTTTTTCACCTGTTTTTTTAAAACAGTCCTCCATAAAATAAGAAATCTGGCTCTGTAGAGTATCGAGAAAATATTTTTTCATTACACAACGAGATCCGATATCCACATAGTTCTTGTAATAAAAAAAATCAAATGAAAATAAACATCCCCATGACAGTTTATCCTTGCAACAATAAGAAGTTGATAAATCACTCGCCAGTTCTTCATAACATTCTCTATGGAACATATGATTACACTGACTTAAGAAGATACAATCGGTGGGGACAATTCTTTTTTCACATTTTTTACATTGACATCCATCTCCTGTATAAATACACATTAAATTTCGTTCTTCATTCTGCCAAGCTTTTTTAAGACTTTTTCGTGCATTATTGTTTATGCAATCTCTTGTTTTTTTATATATGTCATAATCCACATATGTGATTAATAGATTATGTAGTGCTCGTGTTGCATTTGGTCTGCCGTCTACAAGATAAGCTATTATGTTTCCTATCATGTATCGTATCTGTTCTCTTCCGATAATTATATCAAAATCTTTCAGTATGTGTGGCATGTAAGCTTCTACAGATAAATATTTTCCCTCCTTGAATACAAAAGTGAAAGCGTAGGCCATGTCTTCTTCGTCACATCCAAGAGCTTTGGTAGTCAATATAGATAATGAGGAAGTAACAATTCCATGAAACCTTAAGTTGGCTGCTAAAAATAAAATTAATTTGCTCCTTCTTTCATTTACTTGTAATTGTTCCTTTTGCAAATTTTTTATATAATCATTACAAACTTCCCTGCAATACTGTCTAAGATCGGAATTTTCAGCGGCATATGCCAGTAGACGTGTAAAAAGTTTAAAATTTTCACTTTTACAATTTACTGAAATTCGATCCAAAACTCTTTTAACTACTTCTAAGACACTGTATGCCCCTTCAAGTTCAACATCTAATATCGCATCTAAAAACATACTTCTGATCACAGGATGTTCACATACGTTAAGAAATAAAAATACAAAATTTATTTTTTCCTCGTAACTTAATTTTGACAAAAAAGGGCCTAAATATATTTTCTGTATACTAGTTATTCTATGGAAATCTTTTTCTATATCTTCAAACCGGTGTTTTCTACACGAATGTATTGGCTTAGAATGTAAAAAGCTCAAATTCTTCCAAATATTTATATTTTCTTCTTTTAAAAGATTTTGTAAAAGTCCAATAGCATTCTCTTTGACTTGAGGAAAAATAATATCAAGATTTTCTAAATTTTTTTTATCCTGGACAAGATTCGTTATTTTTTCACAATACATTCTGCATGTTTTGTCTACGCACATAAAACTATTGAAAAGTCCTGCGTAAACAAGTCCAGATCTAAAAAAAATCACTTCTTTTTCACAAAAATTCAATGCATCCTCGGATAAATTTAAATCTTTATAATTACCTGGATTTTTCAACATATCTTCGAATATGTGACCCACAAAATTTAATCTCTCATCACCGTGCATATAATCGCGGACAACCACCATAATTCCTGTTAATATTTTGTCTCTTATTATAGATTTCCTTGCCAAAGCAAACATGAAATGAATCAATAAACCCAGCTTTATCGAAAATCCAATTTTTTGATTTCTTTGAGGAAGAAATATCATTATGGGGGAACATTTTTATTTTAAATATTATGTAATTATATGTTCGTGTATGACAAGAATAGTTTGTTGTTGCGCCAGTAACATTGATTATTAAAGTAAGCCCTATCTATCCAAGAATTTAATTTTAATAGAGAAAATCAATAAAAAGTTTATTAATAAATATGTCACAGAATATCCAGGAGAAATTTTTTATATTTTTACCCTACAAATGACATAAAATACACTGCAAGGACAGATTGGTTTTTATATCGGATAGGCAAATATGTGATGTATATCTTCCGCCAAAATAAACGGATTTGTAAACTGTCTATAAATTTTTTATATAAGTTATTGTTATAAATTTTATTTTCATAGTGAACTACTAGTCACATTTACTTTACTAAAATATATCTCATGTGTTCTCTTCATTAATTACCGTAGACTTCAATAATAGTAGGTGTGTTTTAATGCAGATATCAATTAATAATCTTGATTACTATCTATATTAACCGAGTGTACAAAAACAATTAACATGTTCTAAACTTCTTTTAATTAAAACGCTAACAAGAAAAATGAATTATAAATTAAAAGCAGTGTATCTATTAAAGAAATATAATAGCATCATATTTCGTAAAAATCAAACACGTCACACATATTAATTGTGCGTATAAACCTCTTATTACAACTCTGGTTAATTAGAATAAAATTTTATGAATACGCTTGTATTGGAATTATCCAACAACATTATTTGTAACTAATAAAAACTCTTCATATATTGTTTCTGAGGAATATAAACAACTCTTCTTTTGTGTATAAATGTATTTATGATTAGATTAAAAAGTGTTTTGTTTGTCGTATTTACACAAAAATAATTAAAATGGGACATTTTACAATTCTCAAGATTATCCGTTTTTAAGTGGGAACATTTTAAATTATTTAAGTAAACATGTTGTTGTGGCTAAAAGTCTTCTTTCCTTGTGCCACCAAATCTGTTAATTTAAAATTTTAATATAATTCTCATCTTTATTACTTTAAAAATATTATAAATACAGAAGTATTATTTATACTGAATGTTAAAAGACTATTTTCTCTTGTAATTTCTTACTTTACTAGAACATTTTAATATAAAAGTGGATATTTTTGTCAAGAGAACAGTTTCGTTTATGATACAGTAAAATAACAACAATGAACACCGAGAAAGTCAACAACAAAATAATAACAGTATCATTATTTACATATTAATACAAATTTTATTTTATATACGACATACAAAACCAAAGGTATAAAATATACAATCACAGACAACCTATCTTATATATTTTTATATTAATAGCAAGATTCAGTTCTATTCTTCTTCTTTATCAAGATTTTATAATAGTTAGATGGAACATACACATAAGGTATCTTATGATATTTTTAAAAAAGAAAAATATTATTATAAATCCATATTTACTCTCATGTAAATTGTTCATGTTGTGTCTGTCTTGTCTCTCGTGTTAACTAATCAAAATAATAAGATTATGTATAAATGTTTATAAGACACTGACAAATATTGCTTTAAACAGCTGTGACTACTTAAATTTATGGCAGATTGTTGTTATAGAAAATATATTCACGCTTTTGGCGCGCAATAACATTGTCGTGATGTATCACAGATGGAACAACCATCTGTAATGTAACACCATGTAGCAAAATTGATATGTTAGGATAAATAGAGCTGTAATAGCTAGAGGATGGAGAGTAGTAATAAAGACATTTTCGATAAACGTTATTAACTATCATACTATAAGCTGTTAGAATGGCAATTAAATAATAAAAATTTAGCTACTAAAAATATTTAAATAAAATAAAAGAGACTAAAACAAGCAAACCTACGAATATCAAAATGAATCCCAATTATATAAAACACCTACAGAAGTATACATGGCACCACAATAAATATACACAACCACTAAGAACACTTAAAACGACTATGCACCCCAGGTTAATTTATAATATATTATAACAGATTTCAAAGTATTAATTACAACAAATTGTTCTGTTTATTAAACATTCGACCCGCTAAGTGCTAAGTTTTTTTCAACTCAAAGAATATTTTTTTAAAAAATTTGCCCCAATGAATTTCCTCTGTTGCTTAGTCTTAACAACTTGTTGTGGAGTTGGTCTATTTACTAAAAACACACATTCTGATACTACAGAAGACTCTGTTGTGGAATATAGTGGATATAACCGCGAATATGGAGCATGCAGTTTGGAAGAAAAAGATAGAATCAAAAGTTTAGATGATTTACAAAACTATAAAGTAATCGTTGATCTATGGAAAATTCATGGTGTTAGAGACAATTGCCCAGAAATTAGAAGATGGATGGGTTTTTGTGAGAATTTTGTTGAGAAGTGTACTATATTTCTAACGGAAAAGAATTTGGCCGAGCCAGAGAATAGAGAAAAATGGCAGAGAAGGATAGATGATGAGACAAAAAAATTTATGAGAGAAATAACAAGAATTGAAAATGTTTGTTGTATGAAAGAATACTTAGAAGGAAAAAAAAACGAATAATGAAGTAAAGTATTAATATTTATACTTAAGTAATATGTTAGATTAATGTAGAATATTAATATTTATACTTAAGTAGTTTATTAATATGTATACTTAAGTAATATGTTAGATTAATGTAGTTTATTAATATGTATACTTAAGTAATATGTTAGATTAATGTAGTTTATTAATATTTATACTTAAGTAATATGTTAGATTAATGTAGTTTATTAATATTTATACTTAAGTAATATGTTAGATTAATGTAGAATATTAATATTTATACGGAAGTAATATGTTAGATTAATGTAGTTTATTAATATTTATAGGAAGTAATTAATAAACTACTTAAGTAATATATTAATGTTTATACTTAAGTAACAACAATATTTGTATTGATTTGCCATATCCGAAGTTACACATTATAGAGATAATTACAAATCCATCTTTTTATAATACAAGGATGTTTAATATTAAGAATGTAAACGGTTTACTGAAAGGATTGTGTTTAGTAAAACATTGGAAGAATAAAAGTTGTGTAATAGACAAAGAATATACTTTTGTATCTGTTGAGAGATACCCTTTCCTCTATATATATTTTATAATAAATACCCTTTAACTTGAATATACTGTTGTATCTAAGACTTATATCCCTTAAAAAGATGACGTGTAAAATATTATAAATATATGTGGAATCAAACATGGGGTTTGTTTTAGAATAATTATTTAAAGGTAAAGATGTCGAATAAGTTCCTTGTTATGATTGATTTATAAGCTATACTAACATCTACATATATTCACCAAACCCGCGTGTAAATATTTTCTGACAAGTCGGATGGGTATATTCTTTATATTTTGACACCAATAATGCAGGAAGTAAAAAATATTTTAGTGTTGTTTTTAGTTCCGGTTTATTTTAATAAACACTTAAAATCTAATATTCTTATGGTCTTTTTATGGCTGTTCCTTATGAATTATTTATTAAACATGTAGTGGATATGGTTCTAATTTTATAATATTTATTATTCTGCCTCATACAAGGCACGAGAATGAAATAAATTATTACAAAAGTGTCAATGACGGATCATATAAGTCGTCACGACAAGAAATTATCACTACCAATCATATTGGTGAATATCTAGTTTCAGTAATAATCAAAATGATTATAAACCTATAAATAGTACATTGCATCACAAACATGCAAGAAGTAAATAAATTCCTTCTTTATGTTGACAAAAATAATTAATTTAATTGCTTATAAAAGCAATTATTAAATGTTAATATGGATTTAGATTATTAAAAACAAAACAGAAGTTGTATTTGTGTAGTAAATATGCTGTTTCGGTAAATCACAATAAGATTATCATGTACATGTCACTTACTGCAAGATATTAACACGACTTTATTCTAAAAAATAATTACAGGAATTAAATTGTCTAGTCTTTACACATTATTTTGTATAATTTCAGAAATTGCTTTTATAGGAAAGTATGTGTAAAACCAACTGTTAACTAACATAAGAGAGTGCAAGAAGTAATAAAACATTTTTATGTCTTTATATTTGAATAAAATATCTTTTTGTTACATCAAATATATTTAATCAAAAAAAACAATAACTGTACTTTTTAAAATACAAAATTAAATCTAAGCTTATAAAAATTACATTCTTAACAGACACTACACATCCAAATTTCTACTTTAGAAATTTTGTTTACAAAATTACAAATAAACAAAGTTGTTGTATAGTAAACACAAAAAATATCCCTTATGTCTGAAAACGCAAATTTACTTGGAGATTGTGCTGAGACAATATACAATCTAATAGATAAAAATTCCACATATCTGCCCATTAAACAACTAGAATCAATTGTAAATCAAAAAACAAAACCTTCTGACTTTGATGTATTGAAGACACTTGCAAAAGGTGGGTTTGGCGAAGTCTTTTTAGTAAAAAGCGACCAAGTGTACGCAATGAAGAGAATTTCAAAGTCCACCATCTTGAAACAGCCAAATACTGCTTTATTTATGGCAGAGAAACAATTACTTGTAGAAAGTAGAAATAGTGAATGGCTTGTATCGGCAAAAATGACACTACAGGACGACGATTATTTGTATTATTACATGGATTTTATACCAGGTGGTGATTTCTGGGGATTTTTAAGTGATAAAGGAGAATTAGAAGAAGATCATGTCAGATTTTATTCTGCAGAAATGATTGCTGCTTTGGACGAGCTGCATAAATTAGGATGGATACACAGAGATTTAAAGCCCGATAATATTTTAATAGACATAGATGGTCATATAAAACTTGCTGATTTTGGTAGTTCTATAAAGATGAAAGATGGTAAGGCCAGATCATCATTTGTAGTGGGTACACCAGATTATGTTTCTCCTGATATTCTTGAATGCTCTAAAAGTGAAAATGAATATGAAGAGGATATTGATTTTTGGGCTTTGGGTGTTATCATGTACGAAATGCTATTTGATGCCACCCCATTTTATTCAGAGACACTCGTAGAAACATATAGGAAGATTACAGAGGTAGAGTATTCATTTCCTTATGATACATCTAAAGATTTAGAAGATTTAATTAAAAATTTAATTAAGAAGAAAGATGAAAGACTAAAGATTTCAGAAATTAAAGCGCATCCTTTTTTTGAAAAAATAGATTGGGACAATATTAAGAATATGACACCTCCTTATATACCAAAGATAGCAGGGGAGTGTGATACTTCAAATTTTATAGATACAAATTTTGAAGTAGAGAATAAATTGTTATCAAGGAAAGGGAATTATATAAGTTTTGTAGGATTTTCACATGATCCTAAAATTGAGAGTGCAATAAATAAATTTGTGTCTGAAAATTCTTTAAGCATGAAAATAGATGAGAATTATGATGAAGAAATAAATTGCAGGAATGAGATATCAAAAAAATTAAATGAAGGGGAAATAAACAAAAATGAAGTGAAGAAGAATAGTGAAGATGATGTTATAAATGAAAAGAAAAAGGAAATAGAAAAATTGAATAAAGAAATAAATGAAATGAACAACAATTTAAAAGAAAAAATTGAAATGTATAAAGTTTTAATGACCAACACTTTAGCTGAAAGAGAAGAACTTGAGCATTTAGAACACGAAGTTAATAATAAGAAAAATCAACTTAACAGTCTTGAACTTGAGATGACCGATAAGAAGAATTTATTAGATGAGTACGTCAGGACTATAAATCTGGAAGAAAAGACAAAATCACTAAAAATAAATTTTAATAAGTGTTTTGATCAATATGAAAAAGATGAAGGCTTAGTAAAATTTATTTTAGATGTAAAAAACAACCAAAAAGCGTGTGATGAGCAAATAGTGATTGCAGAAAGCAAATACAAAGATTTAAATATTTGTACACAAGGTTTAATTGTAAAATACAAGAAAGCATTAGAAGAAATGACAGAAAAGAAAGATTTAATGGAAAAAGAGAATACCAGACTTAAAAAGTCTGGTATTGAAACATTAAAAAAACAAGTTAGAGTACTCACTTCAGAGATAAAGGAATATCAACAGATAATCGATCAAGAATTAAATTTAAGAAAGCAGCTCGAAAATGAAATAAAGAATTTAAAGAGTAATCTGTCAGCATGTCCAGTACCTACGATAAACCAAGAATTTAATTGTAAATTGTTGGAAGAAGGAAGAAAAGTTGTATCAAAGATTAAAATTATAGAAGACACATTCTACTTAAATGACCATTCTTGTCATGTAAGGAATGTTTATATACAAGAACTTAAAAATAATGAATTGTATCATGAGTCATACAAGAGCAGAGCCTTGATAGTGAAGATTATTTTTATAAAGGAGAATGTTAGAAGTATAAGTTCAACAGGAAGAAGAAGTATAAAGTCACTAGAAGAAGATCTTAAGATAGAGTTAAGTATGAAACAAGGATTGGAGGCCATGATACCACTTTTAGAAGGAAAACAGTTAGAAGAAGCAAAATTACAGTACGAAGGAAGTTTAAAGAAAATAAAACAGCTTAATAAGGAATTAGAGATAGCAAGAAAGAGTACGTTAACAGAAGATATACCAGAGGATCCTATAAAATTGTATGAATTTAACAATCATTTGTTTGCTACTAAAACCCTTCCACTGGGTACGTTGTGTGAATATTGTAATGAAGTTTTATACGGAGTAAAAGACCAAGGGTTTGAGTGTAGGGATTGTAAGATGATTGTTCATAAGTCTTGTTATATTTTATGTGATGTATCCTGTGAAATATATACTGCATTTAAGAATGGTGACACGTATTACGTGTCACTAAGAAGTATTGAAGAGAAGGAGAAACTACTTAACATTTATAAAACTTTTTAAAAATTAATTTAATTTTTAAATTATGTTTGTAGGGTGACACAAGGTACTTATATTAAAAGCAAAATTTAAATTGTATAATTTGGATGATTACATTTATTGTTTGTATTTAAAAATTACAACTTTTACTGTTAAGTTGACTTTTTATTCATAATGGGTGTTAAGAGATAATTTTTAACAAATATTTGAACAATATGTCTGATAAGAGACAAGTAATACACTTTCTTCACAAATAAACTTCGTCTTAACAAAAATATTATCCTAAATAATCAGAATACTAAAAATATATTTAAGTTATAACATCACAAGTTTGGTGAAGATTTCCCCTGTGTATACAGACATAAAATTTACTTTGATCTTATATTGATTATTTCTTTAACTTCCCAATCTAGATAATCCTGAAGTGTCTTGTTATCTCTAGTTCGTACCCAATTATGATCTTTTATATTAAATCTAGAAGGTCCACTTATTGGTGATGAACTCCACAACTGGGAAGAGGAAGACTGTCTATTAAATATATAATCACCTATATTTCTAAAGTTTAGTGTTATATAATCACCATTCTCTTCCGTATCATCCGCCAGATTTCCCATTTTAGATATAACAAGATTAAATCCATCTTCTATCATTTTCTTAAGCTTTACACCAGCTATCAAGTCTTTCATCCTCTTGGGGTATAAAAGATTCTGGTAGTGTTAAATCCACTTTTAATTAATCTGTCTTAATTTATAATACAACAATACTGATTACATCTATATGTATACTAACCTACTGTTTTCTAATATAACACCACTCTCTTAGTCTACATTTGACTGTTACAGTTTGTATTTAATAATTGTAACAAGATACTGGTTTTTATTTAGAAACCGACACAACTCTTTCTTATTTGCAGACACTTAACATTCAGTTTATATGAACTTATTTAATCTTAAAATATCCAGTCTAATAAATATTTAATATTATAAGAATTTTTAGTAACTTCATAATAATTTGGATAAATACACATCATAGTTGCCATAATTGTGTTTACTTTTATAGACAATTTTATATCTTCATCTAACAAATAAAGCGAAATACGTTGTGTTGCGACAAAAATCTCTGTTTGCCATCTGATATGTGACGTGGAAAACACTTAAATATTTTACATAAATAAACCTAGTTTATCTTATTCTTTTATCAACTGTCTTAAGCGGCATTGTATTATTTTAGACGATTCTATGAGTTTATTATCAACTAAAATATCCCTACATCACTAGCACGGTCTCTGCAGGTCGGAGACCTGTAGTGCTGGTTTACCAAATGGTCTTGAAAACCAGGTGAATCGATGCCACTTTATACATTCGATCTGTTCAATGCTCAAAATCCATGGCTGTTCCAGGCATGAAAAATAGAGCCCGGAAAGACAGGGCCCGATAGTAATCGCTGATTCTTTCGTGTCTTGCCTATTTTTGTGCATCTGATGTCATAGTAATTGTTGTTCAACTTGAGATGTGTTGAGTTACTGATACCATACAAGCTTCACACGATTCATAACCACCACAGGGAGAATAGCACTAGAAACTTGGCAACAGTCATCCATTGGCATTAATACAAGCCATTATTCATATATCCATGTTCACTTACTTTGTTTGTGTGAGATGTTGTTTATAGCACCCATTTGAACCATTTGCTTGATTTTATTTGTGCAATGCTTATTCGCTGATGACTCGTTGTTTATGCTTGTTTTGTTCTTAAAAATTATTTAATAAATAAAATTGTGCTTATATTTATTAATAAATGGTTTGTTTTTTTACTCATCCTGCCTATCACTATCCGAACAGAAAGATCGTTGAAACCTACACCATTCTGCTTTACATTTATTTATCAATGCACCAATTTCTTGTTCGTAAACTTCTGCATCTGCAGGCTTGGAACGTGTCTGTTTTGCCCAAAAACACGACATTTCATCAATAACGAATCACGAATGTCCAAAATCGTTTTTACTCTTGGATCTGATATTGTCTACATTCATCAAGCATTTCTTTGTATACTTTAAGGGACCCTAAGTTATCTTCTTCATCATTATCCGTATCGTATTTCGGATTATGTTTACTTACAGCTGCCGATTCCTCTGTAATATCAGGACCTTGCTACAATATCCAAATTTGGATTGTGTTGCAACAATCAAACATATTAATATATTCTTTAAGATATAATTTTTTTTATTTTTTTTTATAATGTACTTTCTATTCGCTAGCTTGTTCTTAGAACAAGCTTAATATTTAATTTTAAATAAATTATACATGCATAAATTATTGAAGATTTATGTTTTGGCAATAACAAAAATTGTAAAAAGCATCATTGTAGATACTAAAAATCCACACAAAACTCGCACATTAAGATTTAAACACATGTGATGCATTTTTAAGACCACAAAGTTTTTTTATACACTTTTGCAAACTACTTATTTTATTTTACACTAAATAGGCGTAAAAATTTAAATGAATTCGAACTTTGTCCCATTTTTTGTTTGAAATATATTAAAATTAGATAAAGTATAAACATGCTGTATCACACACTATATATCTTTATCTTGCTTAAAATGTTCTGATAACCCGATTTAACATACTTTAAATTGATATAAACAACATAATAAGCGTTTTACACTTTTGATTTTCTTAAATAAAAGGGTCAAAAACTAAATAAAAAAGTAAAATCCAATCTTTTATAATATTAGAATCAATTTTTGGTCCTACTAAAAAAAACATCCCCTAGAAAAAGAAGGTATAAAAACTTAATAAAACAGATTATTTTGCATTTTTAAACAACTTTTTTTAAGGGGGGGTGTTTTTTTTAGTAGTGCCAATTTTTTAATATATAAGGATATTAAAAATTTTGTAAAATACTGAGAAGTAGGTGTTGTGGCAACGATCTCTCGTTGACATCTGATATTTATCGTGGAAAATGCTATAAATATTTCTGAATAAATAAACCCATGTTTTACTCAACTCGTCTTGTAGACAACAGTAGGTTTTAATGATACTTTTATGTTAGTACACAACATTTTTGTAATTTATTCTCATTAGTAGTGAGAATTAAGATGTTTATCATGTATATTCATTTTTATATATTTTAAGCAAATAAAGAAATTTCAAATGTATCTGTCATGTTTATTCGTACGACACTCAGTTATTTACAGAAATGATTAAGATGGTTGACTATCTACCTATAAAAAAGACATTCGTATAGTAAGAAGAGCACGGAAAAATTATGAAGAGGGTGTAGGGCACAAAGTGTTAAATGAAACACGTGTTTATTAAGGCCTAAATTTTTAGAAGTACAGCTGTCAATCAGTCACTCAACATGATTTATCACAGGGCAGTCTACCCCCACAAGGATCATTATGAAGAGGCCACAAGAAGTAATTTTTCTATAAATTGTAGAGCATTATAAAATGTTGGGGCCAGAGCCCCAATCAATAAATTTGTATCATAAAATGATATTAATGAATCAGGAAAAGTGACTAGACTACCACAGTACCAAGTGTTATTAATAAACATTTAATTTACAAAAACAAAAACACTGCGTATTTTGATGGTAAAAATAACAACACGATGTGCTGTAACTAAGACTGGTATCTCTTAGAAATATGGCTTGTAAATGTTTGCACTAAACCCATGTTTGATTTTACATTTCTTAAAGACAACAGTTTGTCTACGAATAAAATTTTTTCATTTTAATTTTTGAAAATATCAGAAAAAATTTTATATTAAAAAATGATATTTTTCTGTAAAGACAAACTGTTGTCTATGAAACGAGTCGAGTTAAACATGGTTTATTAACTGTTAATAAGTTTTTTTAGCTACTAAGTTGATACAAATGAGATTTACAATAAAATGTTTAATTATTTATACAAGAAATAAATATTTTAAGAGTGAATAAAAGACACTTTATTCATAAATAGATTTTAATTTCTTTTTCAGTGACGAATAATGTGCGTCGTCATGACAAGGAATTGTGACCACAAATATTATTGGTAAATGTCATATTTAATGGTAATCAAATAATGTATAAAACTATAAATACAATAAACAAGCCATGAAAGGATTAAATATGTCATTTTCATGTGTTGACGGACTTTTTTAATGATTTTATTGGTTTTCTCTTAATATTCTATTTTTTCCTTTTATTGATGGTTCAGTAGCCAATCATCTTCCAGAATTTGTGGTCTTATAGATTATCCATAAATACGACAGTTTTAAATTGTGAATTTATTTAAACTTGTTCTTTGCATATCTTGTTACATGTGTACGATCAATATTCAGATTACTGGAGAATTCAAAACAATTTTTATTAATAAAGTAAAAGTAGATGTGTAAACTTTATTATGATTGTTTAAGTTTTGTCTTCTTATTTCATGGTCTAAATATCTGAAAGTAATTGCAATTCTGTTTGTTTTTACTTTTAAACACACTAAAATATTTGCAAATAAGCCCTAGAAAAGAAATTTAAAATTAGATGTCACAGCAGAAAGATGATTTGAAAAATATAGACAAGGATGTTTTAACAAAAATTTTTCTTAATCTGAACATAAAAGAGCTGAAAAAATTGATGAAGTCGTCTCAGTATTTTTACGAGAACATAAAAAGTGACTTGATACTGTGGAAAACTCTGAGTAATTCAAATGAAAACACGGTACAAAAATGTATTTCAGTATTCAAAAAAAAACATTTGTTACAAAAATTAATAAAAGAAGGAAAAGGAGAAAGAAAGTGGGCATTTCAGACACTACAGCGGGACATAACAGGCATAAAACTTGTTAGTAACACGCCTGGTGAATGTCAGATTATTTGTTCATCAGATGATGGATCTGTAAAAATTTTTTGTATGGACGGAACAACCAAAACCACATTTAACGAACACAGAAGAGGTGTCTGGACATTTACTGCTAATGATAAATATTTAGTAACAGGCAGTATAGACAAATCTGT
This sequence comes from Pardosa pseudoannulata, assembly GCA_032207245.1. Taxonomy (NCBI): domain Eukaryota; kingdom Metazoa; phylum Arthropoda; class Arachnida; order Araneae; family Lycosidae; genus Pardosa; species Pardosa pseudoannulata. The sequence continues at coordinate 14,286 of JAGEOH010000035.1, forward strand.
AATTATATACGATATAAAGAGAGGATTCTCTTTACACAGACTAAAATCACACAGTGCTACTGTTAGAGCGGTGACTTCATGGGGAGAATACTTTTGTACTGGCGGAAGAGACACTGTAATTTATGTATGGTATTTCACAGGAGAACGCCTTTATAGATTAGACGGACATACGGATAGTGTGAGATGCCTTGATATGAATAGCGATTTCCTGGTATCGGGTTCTTATGATGGAACAGTTGTGCTGTGGAATTATAAAGAAGGACGAAAGGTTTGTAATTTGCTTAAACATAAGAAAAGGGTTTATTGTGTTCTTTTAGGAAAGAAACACGTGGCTTCCAGTGGAGAGGATGCTTATGTACATATTCATTTGTTAGATGGTACACTTAAAAGTAAATTCAGAGTTAATACTGAGACTATTTTTAAACTTTCGTGGTCGGATAATGAGCGCTTTTTAGTGTGTTGTGATATAAATGGTGTGATAGTCAAGTGGGATTTGTACAATGATGTAGAAGTTTACAGGATTTGTGAGAAGTTGAGAGCAACATCATTTTGTGTAAATGAAGATCTTTTGTACGTTTCCGTTATTAATGAATGTAGATTGTATAATTTTAAAACAGGAAAGTATATTAGATCACTTATGTGTGCAGACAGAATATTTCACATAGAAGCACAAGATTGTTATGTGGTGGTTGGGTCTTTTAAGGGAAATACGCCTTATATAAGTGTTTTTACTTATAAAGACGGAAACTAGAAAATGAAAGTTTAAATAACCGGTAATTTCTAGATTGGAGGTGCTAATGAGGTTGAATACAGGAAGTTTATAAAAATGTTGATAAAAGCGAGTTGTTTAAATCAGCCTAATACATCAGTAAGATATTTAAGAACTATAAAAGGTGTGTGTATTCTATATAAAATATCTTGGTAATCACAATTATTTGAAATAAAATATATCAGAATTGGACATTAATAGGTGTTAAAAAAATCTGTTTGGTAGAGTAAAAACATTTTCACTAAAAATAATTCCCTATCTAACCAGAAAATTACTTTAAACTGTTTGTTATTCTGTTTAAATACTTTATTATCTACAGAAGATTTCATTTCCTATAAGATTTTTTATCCGGTCTTCTATTTCCCTGTGGTCTACGGTTTCTGTTATTCGATCCCATTTTATTGTCTCTATAATTATTTTTCTTATCATTAAAATTTGTTTTTTTCTTATCACTGAAATTTGTCTTTTTCTTATCTTCTTTCTCTTTGCTTTTTTCTGTATCACTTCTCTTCAAAAATCTACTTCTCGGAATTAACTTATTACTGTATATGTAAAAATCTGTGCTGTTGCTGTCCTTGCCTTGAGATACTGCTGCATATACTTCGTGTTGTGGTCCAAATACTTCTTCGACTTTCCCAATCTGTTTTTTTCTTTCATCAAAAACATATGCATTAGGATACGGTATACCATCTGTAGAAAGCTTGACTATGCTGAGTACTCCACATTTATGGCTAAATGAACCTAAACTTATTAAATCTGCATTTTGCTCAAACTTGTTTGTCTGTCTTTTTTTGTCAAACTTCTTCTTTATCATCAAATGTGGGTTAAAACACAATCTGGAATTTCTTTTTATAAACGGAGAAACACAAATCTACTTAAAATATTCGCTAGTATGTTATAAGAACATATTTACACTTCATTTATCTATGTATATTTGTTTTGTTTCTTCTAATAAAAACATATTTCTTATTCTTTTGTTGTTCTTAGCACAGATTTATCTTTTATTTATGCACGTGTAAAATATTTTTAATATACAAGAGATTGTTGAAGAAATACAATAATAGTCTAAGACTGTCACTAACCAAGGACATTTCAAAACTATGGTTTTTTTTTGTAGAATAAATATATATTTATGAATAGATTATTCATAAAAAATACATAAAAATGTTTAAAGTATTTATGTGAACATAAAACATTTCTTGTTTTAATTTATTAACCCGTGTAAAGTATCCTTATATATAAAAATAAGACATTTCTTGTTTTAATATAAATTTACTCGAAGGGCCTTTTCATGTACATAGAGAAAGTAGAGATAGAAAATTTCAAAAGTTTTAAATCATATGCAAGTATAGACTTTTTACCAACTACAAATATAATAGTAGGGAAGAATGGAAGTGGTAAAAGTAATATAATCCATGCTATTCAATTTGTAATATGTTGCGAATATTTTTCTAAACAAGATCGTATAGACCTGATCTATGAAGGAAATATGTTAACAGAAAGTACTGCAAGTGTTTCATTACACATCCACAATATAAATAACAGAATGGATGGACCAAAAAGAATAAAAATAAAAAGGAGTATAACAACAGAAAAAGATGAATATTTTTATAATGAAAAACTTATTTCAAGAAAGGACATTATGGGATTATTTGAAAATGGTGGAATATGTATTAGTGTGCCATATTTTATAGTAAAACAAGGAAAAATAAGTGCAATTTGTAATTTGAATGAGAGAAGTAGATTTGAACTTATAAAGAGCATCAGCGGTGCACTTAAATATGAAAGTGAGAGAGAAAATTGCCTGAAAATATTAGAAGATGCGAAAGTAACTAAGAAGAAACTAGAGTTAAATCTGCAAATTATAAATGATAAACTGAAAAATTTAGAAAAAGAGAAGGTAAAAATGGATGAGTGCGATAAACTGGAAAGTGAAAAGAGACGATTAGAACTGGTTTATTTACAAAAAGAATTGAATGAGGTAAATGATTCTCTTGATAGAATAGAAACAAATGCAATAGAAGAAAATGATATAGACATAGATGTAGATTATGAATTAAAAATTTTAACAGAAAAAGAAAAGAATCTTGAAAAAGAGAGAATGCGGATTGAAATATTTTTTAATGAGAAAGAAAACATTTGTGATGAGAATAAATTAAGTAAAAAGAAGATAAATTGTCAATTTGTAAAAGATGAGGTAGAAAGAAATGAAAAGAGTTTAAAAAACGTGAAGAATAAATTATATGAAATAAATGAGAGAATAAAGAAATTGAAAGATGAAGAAAAAGAAGTTTTTGTAGATAAAACATATTTAAATAATGTGATTAACTTTTTAAAAGTTCATAAAAGTCACAAGTGGACAGATGAAGAAATAAGATATACGGAAGATTTACTTCAACAAAGAAACGATCATTTGAAAAAGTCTGATCAAAAGAAAAATGTATTGTTAGATTTTGAGACATTGGATAAATTAATCGATAAAAGAAAATAGCTTTGGAGAGAAGAGAAAAAAGTTTTAGAGAATCTTAATAAGTTAAAAGAAAGTATTTTTAATAGTGAAAATAAAATTATAGTATCAGGGAATTTTTCATATAAAGCATATAAAGAGATTAAAGACATGGAAGGGGTTATTGGTTGTGTATTTGATATGGTAAATGTTCCAGAAGATTTGTTTAATGCTTTTGAAGCAGTTTCTGGAAATTTTTTATTCAATATTGTCGTAGAAAATGAAGAGATTGTGAAATCTTTAGTTGATAAAGTCACAGGAAATGTTTTTTTATTCCTTTAAATAGGATGTTTTATAAGGATCCTATAAAAATAGAAGATAAAGATGTTTTTCTTTTAAGTTCCAAGATAACATGTGATTTACAGTACAGAACTCTTTTGAATTTTATATGTAGAAATACTTATGTTGTACCCGATTTAGATACTGGAATTAATATGTCAAAGAAGTATAAAATTAATTGTGTTACATTAGACGGAGATATTATAAGTGCTATTGGTACTATGACTGGTGGATATGAAATTAGATCTAATATAATAAAAGAATACAAAAAATGTCTTGAAGAGGACAATTCTGAACAGAATAAATTAAAAAATATAAGAAATAAGATTTCTAAATTGAATATAGAAATTGAGACAATAGAAAGGATGAGAAATCAGAATGATAGTAATTTAGGAGAGATCGAATATAACAAAGCTATAATAAAGTATTTAGAAGAGAAGATTAGGATAATGAGAAGTAAAGGGAAATCTATTAAATATTATGAGAGTAAATTAGAGAATGTAAATTTCAAGAATATAAATATAAGAAGCGAAATAATAAGAATAGAAAGTGAAAGAGAAGATTTAAACATTCGATTCACAGATTTAGAAAACAAGAGGGTTAATTTTACACACTTTTTAGAAATTTTACAAAAATATGACAGTGAAAAGAAAAGATTAAAAAAAGAGATTGAAGATTTAAGAATAAAAGAGAATAAGAAGTATACAGGAAATGAAGATATAAAAAACAGAAGAGAAAATTTAATAATTAAAAAAGATGAATTATTAGGGAAGATAGGAATGAGTAGTGATTTTTATACTTGATTCGGTATATAGTAATCTCGATAAACAACAAATAGCCGATAAGTTAAAGGTTATAAATGAGAAGTTGAAAGATTATACGTTTATTAATAGAAAGAAGGTAGATCAATGGGGAATGTTTATTGAACAGAAGAATGCTTTTTTATTTAGACAGAAAGAATTAGAAGATAATTATGAGAATATAATAAGGTTTATCAATAATTTAGATGAGAAGAAAGTAGAGAAGATGAATTTAACTTTTGAGATGATCAAAACCAGTTTTGATTATTTTAGAAGGAAGCTGTGTAATTTTGAGTGTTTTTTAGAAGTAGAAGATGAAAGATTGTTTATTAAGTTACCTGATGGAGATTTAAAAGGTCTCAGTGGAGGACAGAAGACTATGGTTGCTATATGTATAATTTTTAGTATTCAGAAGGTAGATTCTTCACCATTTTATATTTTTGATGAGATAGATGCCAATTTAGATCAAGAAAGTAGGAACAAGATATGTAATTTATATAAAGAAATGGAAAAAGAAGAAGGAAGTCAGTTTATTATAACAACATTTAAAGAAGAATTAATAAATTGTGGGAGTAATTTTATAGGAGTTACATTTAGTGATAAACGGAGTTATGCCAGTGGGATAGAAAAGAGTATTGCATATAGTTTTTTAGTAGATTCACCCAATTAAAGAGTATTTAGTAGTAAACATGACAATGTTTTACATGCCATCTTCCTAAGAGGTATCAGTTGGCTACAACAGTTAGTTTATTATATATTGTAGGAAGATTGTGTGAAGTATAAAATATTGTATTTATGTGATAATATGAAGACAATAGCATTTTCTATTTATGTACTACATATTTGTTGTAATCCAAGTTACTTATTGAGTTATTTCTATTATTAAAGTGTGCGAGATATTTACAGTGGTCTTTAGTATAGTCTATATGAATAGTAGATCAATGTACAATAATAAGTTTGTATTACATTATTACATATATTCTACATTCTACTATTATACTATTATATATACTATTACATATATTCTACTATTATATATATTCCATTATTATACTATTACATATATTATACTATTATATACATTCTACTATTACATATTTATATATATTCTACTATTATATATATTATACTCTTACATTCCCTTCTCTTTTACCCCATATTTTATGAGTGTAAATGAGAACTTGGCCCCAAGAGATGCAAAGGTTATATCTACGATACTCAGATCACTTGGTATTGAAGAATGCGAACCCAAGGTTATCATCCAATTACTAGAATTTGCTTATAAGTATGCTGTGTCTGTCATGAAAGACGGCCAACTTTACAGTGAGCACTGTGAGAGATCTGTCATAACTGTAAATGATATTAAGCTTGCTCTGCAGACCAAAGTAGGGAAGTATTTTGTGCCACCACCACCCAGGCATTATCTTGTGGAGATAGCCAATACGGTGAATGCAAAGCCACTGACCACATCTGATAGTATAGAGAGTATGGTGAAGGTGCCATCTAGGAATTGTTTCTTTAGTGGATATGAGTACGGGGACGAGGAGAATGAGGAGGATAGAGAGTTCTAGTGGTGTGTGTATTTTGATTAAAAATAAATAAAGTGTTAGTGTGTTAGTGTGTTAGTGTGTGTATGTTAGTATAGTGTTATTAGGGTAGTGTGTTTCTAGTATGTTAGTATAGTGTTAGTAGGTTACTAACACATTAATAAAATATTGCTACCACACACCATCTTTATATTAAATACTAATTTAATCCCACATGGTAGATTCAATAGAACTAGAAAAGTACTTTAGAAAAATACAAAGTCCTAGACATGATCTTCTAAAGAACCATCTATCTGTTTCTCCCTTACAGATAGAGAAGGATGATGTTATCTGTGTATCTCAGATATCTAAATATCTGTACAGTATAAAAACAAACGAGGATACTCTTTTTATTTCTCTGGTAGCAAATCAAGAAGACTCTTATAAAGTGCTACAGTTAGATTTTACTAGGCTGGTGCTTAGAAGGAGGTATAGAAGGATATGGTATGATATTAGTATGTTAGATTACTAATAAGCTTGTTAATATACTTATTATACTTATATTAGATTACTTATTATACTTATACTATTTATACTTATACTATATATACTTATATTAGATTACTTATTATACTACTATATTATACTTATATTAGATTACTTATTATACTACTATATTATACTTATATTATATTTATATATACTACTATATACTATAAAACAGTAACGTCCAATCTTTTTATATACTACTTATATATACTACTTATATACTACTTATATATACTACTTATATATACTACTTATATATACTACTTATATATACTACTTATATATACTACTTATATATACTTATATTATACTACTATATTATACTTATACTATATATACTTATTATACTTATATTATATATACTATTTATATTATACTTATATTATATATACTACTTATATTATATATACTACTTATATTATACTATATACTACTTATTATACTAGTATCATCCACTGATTCTTCTTTTGCTTGTTTTTAAAATCTGTTTCATAAATCCACCAATGAAATTCGTCCATTTGTAAAAAATATTTAAGGAGCCCTCTTACATATTAAATGTTCTGTACATTTCTGATTCTACTAAAATTACTAAAAGCAGACATAGCACTAGAACTGACAGCAGCACTAGAAAAACAGAAAATGGGAAAAATAGACGAGACTCACAAATTTTTTGAAAATAATTTAAAAGAGTATGGACAAGTGAATGCATTCAGAAACAAATACATTGAATTTCTTATAAGCATAGGAGACTATAAGACAGTATTAAGCAAGTATGGATATCTTGATAATGAATTGGTAAAGAAGGCACGAGAGTATCTGACAAAAGTGGGCAATGTGGCAAATTACAGAGAAATAGCAAAACTTGTTGATGTATCTGGATACAGTAAAATAGTATTAAGGAGTGTCATCAAGACGAAGATGGTTGATGGTGGGTACAGTGATGCAGAATATTATATAAGAAGAGCCAAGTTGTATTATCCAGATGATAAGGAAATAGAAACATTAAATGCACAGTTTAACTGTCTAAGTGGAAATATACTTGCAGGAGTAGAAATGTTTAGGGGATTAGGCTATGTTAAAACAGCAGAGGATTTGTACACTCTGTATACAGAATATACAGTTAGTAAGGATACGTCAGATGGAAGAAACAAATTGAATAAGTTGAAAAAGATTTACAACAGTACTGTACAGAAAGAGATGCAAGATTTTTGTAACCCGAGTGTATTTAAGACATTAAAATACTTGATATTACGAGACTTCTTGGAAGTGGCTGTGGATTTGAAGGAGAAGGATACTGTGTCCCTGGCTATAAATTACAACAAATACGCCAAGAATGATGAATCCTTGTTTTATCTGGTAATGTCTTACATTTTTAGTGGTAATTTGGAGAAAGCAAGGTCTGTGTATAAACCAAGTATAAATGTAAAATATAGAAAGATAATAGTTTCTACTTTTGAGAAGTACAAAAAGGAGAAGGAAGAAGAGGAAGAGAGACAGAAATACCAAAGTTATGGATCTAGTCATAGATCTGGTCAAGACTTCTTAGGATATTATAAGTTATTAGGAGTAAATAACAATACGCCAGTAAAGGACATAAAACATGCGTATGCAAAAATAATCAAGAAGAACAGAAAGAATAAAAGTTCTACATGGGAGAAGGAACATGCAAAATACAACAAGGCGTATTCTGTATTGACCGATGATAAGAAAAAAGAAGATGTACGATAATGGGGTGGATCCAGATAATCCACATGATAATGGCGGATTCCAAGGACACCGTGGGAGAAGCAGACATACCAGTTACTATTATGATGGAGACTTTGAACAGTTCTTTTCTAACTTTGGACAAAGGGGATTCTCCAATGGGAGAAGGGAGTGGCACTATTACTTCTGAGACAGACTGTGTCTATAAACATTTTCATTAAATTTTTATATTAGCATTCATTAGGGCATACACGGGTGTAGTAGGTACTATAGGTTAGGTATAAGTAGGTACTATAGGTTAGGTATAAGTAGGTACTATAGGTTAGGTATAAGGTAGGTACTATAAGTTGGGCATAAGTAGGTACTATAGGTTAGGAATAAGTAGGTACTATAGGTTAGGAATAAGTAGGTACTATAGGTTAGGAATAAGTAGGTACTATAGGTTAGGAATAAGTAGGTACTATAGGTTAGGAATAAGTAGGTACTATAGGTTAGGAATAAGTAGGTACTATAGGCTAGGTATAAGTAGGTACTATAGGTTAGGTATAAGTAGGTACTATAGGTTAGGTATAAGTAGGCTAGGCACAACAATTTTTATTTTACAAAAAAGTATTAAAAAAGGGGAAGACAAAGCTGCATGAAATATATTAAAAGTAAGGAATTTGAAGTAGATTCTTTCACTGTGTGGTGGAAACTATTTTTGGCCCGGGGAGTGCCCGACAGGACACCTAGGTGTAGTAGATATATTTTTACTGCACAAGATAACCTTTCTTTGCCAATAAAATTTTAATACTTAAGTGATGTTTATTCAAGACTTGTAAATATTAATAAGGAACGTCTTTCCACATACTAGCCTTCTTATCCCCCACATACTAGCCTTCTTGTCACTAGCCTTCTTATAAACCATATAAGACTCAATTTACTAATATTCTAGTAATGTGATAACCCATCTATAGACTCCTTAGAAACAAATCCATCGGGTATAATAGTACTTTTATAACTTAGTAACTCTTTATACGTATTCTTAATAGTGACATCTGTCACATTAGTAACATATTGGATATCCTTCTGAACCTTCTTCTCCTCGGGAAACAAGTTTGTCACCATGTAAATGATAGCAGCTGCTATGGAATCGGGACTCTTCCCTGCTAAAATCCCCCTCTCCTGCACATTCTCAGAAATCCCCAAGGCAAGCCTTTGAATTTTAATGTGCAATCTCAAGTCCGAACAGAATCTGGCCACAATGTCCTTGGTAGACATAATCGTAAGATTATCTACATGCGGAGAAATAAGCTTATAACTCCTTCCAATTTCTCTCTTTTGTACTGCTGTTATAATACTTATCTCCTTGAATGTCCTGGGACACCCTTCCAGTCTACACGCTATGTATATGCAGGCACCCACCACCCCCTCGATGTTCTTCTCCTTGAGAAGCTTTTTGTCGTCCACGATCTTAAATACGTGACAGGCACGGTCAATTAAGGTTTTCGTGATGTTCGCACGCTCACAGTACGCAGTTATTAAGTTAATTCCATGCTTGAGGGCCCGTTCCGGCCCCCGCATGGCGGTCTTCAGCTGGATCTTCTGCAGATTATACGAAGCACCACCCGGCACACTAGATATCATAGTGTCAAGCTGTTCGGCGTCTACAAAGGGATTGCTTGTACTGCCTATACGGCACGGGTCGGCCTTGTTGCTATCGCTGAATGACCTCCATTCACTGGACTCATCAATTATACGGTTTCCGATCACACAACCACAAGTACCACACACATTGTACCCATTCCTGTAGTCTTCTATTATGTTTTGGGTTTCACCACAATCCCCACATTTTTGAATGTGAGATCTTATTTTTATAACAGATTTCATAAAAAGGGCTTGTTTTTTTGTTTTATTTTTGTTTTAAAACATAAACACGGGTTTAGAAAGAAAAACACGTGGGAAGATGAAGAATATGAAACAAGAGAAATATGATATTTACTAATCTGAGATATCATGTTTATGATACGAATATACATTCATGGAGTATCCCTACCAAGAAGACTTCGATAAGGACTTATCCTCCAATAAAAGGAATTTTCTTTCCTCTAGTCAATACTAGACAAGTTCTGTTATAAAAAGTATTTTATTAAAGATATCTCTATCTGACAATAGAAGTATTGAGAGATACCCCCTTAGATCTTATTCTATAATAAATACCCTTTTAACTTGAATATCTAACAAGTAGAAATAAGAATGATTTATACCCGACATATTCATCTGGTGTATCTAAACCAGCCAATAGAACGAAGACACGTGGTCGAATATTATTGGCTAAAAATACCAGGAAGGGGAGGGAGGAATCCACAATAAAAAGAAACGAAGTCGTTATCAATTACAAGAAGATACAACTACACGAATTAACATATTAAATAGAGACGAAATCAAACCAGTTCACTGTATAAACTACTAAACCAACTCATTTAATCATACAACATAGAGTCATCATTCCTCTTTCCAGGCTTAGTATACTTGCTTATATCCACCTTCATAGACCTGGCAAATGCTTCAAATCGTTCAATATCCTGCTGGTTGACACTGCATCGGGCAGTGGAAATTGCTCTTATAAAATGCTCCTTCGTAAGATACGGGACGGGATCCTCAATATCCATCAGATTACTACCCTCCTTGTTAGCATTGATTTCATACTCAATACTCTCCTTGACTGCAAACTTGGCTGCTCTAGAACATATCTCGTTTATATCTGCCCCCGACATCTTGTTGGTTGCTTCCGCAAGGTGGTTTATATTCACATCCGAAGAAAGAGGCGTCTTCCTAAGGACCGCCTTGAAAATCGAAACCCGACTGTCAAAATCTGGAAGTGGAATATAAACAAGCTGATCTAGTCTTCCTGGTCTCATAATAGCAGAATCCAGTTGGTCTGGTCTATTAGTAGCACCAATTATGAAAACATTCTTCTTAACATTCATTCCATCCATTTCTGTTAGTATCTGGTTTATTACCCTGTCATCAGCACCACTGCTTCCTGATGAAGATCCCCTTGTCTTCGCAACCGAATCTATTTCATCAAAGAAAAGTACACAAGGGGCAGCCGATCTAGCCCTATCAAACAATTCCCTTACATTTGCTTCTGATTCACCATACCACATTGTTAGTAGCTCTGGTCCCTTTACAGATATGAAATTTGCTTTACACTCAGTCGCGACTGCCTTTGCCAGGAGTGTTTTACCACATCCTGGTGGACCATAAAACAAGACGCCCTTAGAAGGAGTAAGGCCGAATTTAATAAATTTGTCTGGATATGAAATAGGATATTGGATGGTTTCTCTTAATTCTATTTTTACATCAGCCAATCCTCCTATGTCTTCCCACTTAACATTTGGTGTCTCCAGTTTACTTTCTCTTAGTGAACTTGGGTTCGTATTTTCTATGGCGTATAAGAAGTTATTCCTGGTTACTTGTAGGGAGCTTAAGATGGAAGCATCAATCTTGTCAGAATCCAAATCTATTTCTGGTAGCTTTTCTCTGATCTGCTGCAGGGCTGCCTCTGAACACAGGGAAGCAATATCACTTCCCCCAAATCCATGTAGTTCATCTGCTATTTCTACTAGATCGACATCACTGGCCATTTTCATATTCTTGGTGTGAATTGTCAAGATTTCCAATCTGCCAGTTGCATCTGGCACACCGATTTCTATTTCCTTACCAAATCTTCCATACCTTCTTAAGGCGGGGTCGATGGAATTTGGTCTGTTGGTTGCTGCCAAGACGATGACGCCTTCTCTTGTCTTAGCACCGTCCATCAAAGTAAGCAACTGACTTACGATTCTTCTTTCTACTTCTCCTTGTGCTTTGTCTCTCTTTGGTGCCAGAGAATCCACCTCGTCTATGAAAATTATTGCTGGTTTGTGTTTTTCTGCTTCTTCAAAAGCTTTTCTTAAATTCCCTTCGCTTTCTCCTGCCATCTTAGACATAATTTCCGGCCCATTTATCATGTAAATGAATGCGCCCGTCTCATTTGCTATGGCCTTGGCCACCAAAGTCTTTCCTGAACCAGGTGGTCCGTACAACAAAATCCCCTTTGGTGGTTTAACACCAAGCTTGGTGTACAATTGAGGATGTCTTAAAGGAAGTTCTATAAGTTCTTTTATCTGTGCTAGTTGTTTCCTACATCCCCCTATATCATCGTATCCTATCATATTGAATTCCTGTTCTGCTTCCTCTCTTGTTATAGTTCCATCTGAGATAACTTTTGTTCCTGTGTTACGATAAACCCGTGTTTTATATCCGCCCCTTCCTTGTTGGTCATGCTGACCACCTTGTACTCTACAGATCCCATACCAGAGGATATTCTATATCTGTTCCCTACGGTCAGTGGCATGGATGTGTCTTTCAAGAAAGGATCCACAAATGCTTCAAACAGATCACCCGAGAGTTTTTCTACTGTGTCAGCAATAGGAAGGAATACCATCTGGTCTATCACTCCTATAGACGAGCATGAATACACCTTGACAATATCATTGATACGCGCCTTCAGATTTACTCTTCCGTCTTTTCTTATACAAATCGTCTTTGGCGGCAGTTCTGGTATTTCCACCAAAATGAATGCGACTTCCGAACACTTCTTTCCTTTTACAAGGATGTAGTCCCCGGATATCAAGTCTAGTTCTTCTATTGATTTGGGATTGAGTCCCACTTCGTATACCTTCAGGTTGTCTCTATGTGAGTCTGTAATAAGCATTGAGTTCTTTGTTGTATTTTCCAATATTGCAGTTGCCAAGTCTACTTTTTTCTCAGGTGTGGGGGTTTCCATGTTTAGGGTTCCAGATTTGAAATTTTAAATAAAATTTAGAGATCAGCAAGTTTGAAGATGGATTGGAGGGAAGATCAGAGTATGTATGGGTGTATTGGGTCTGGGTAGGAGTGAGTTGTGTAGGTATAGTTAGTATAGAATAAGGAGAGGTAGGTTAGTATAGAATAAGGAGAGGTAGGTTAGTATAGAATAAGGAGAGGTAGGATAGTGTAGAATAAGGATAGGTAGGAATAAGTGGTGTAGGTTTCTTGGTGGCTCCTACTCGTAAATCCTTCTATAATGCATTTATAGGGTGTAAACACTTGAAGATGTTTATAAACATTTACAAGACTCATCTTGTATTCTACCCTACTTCTTTTCCTTATACCTACTACATTAATAGCATATCTTAATAGCATATACATATACATATACATATACATATACATATACATATACATATACATATACATATACATATACATATACATATACATATACATATACATATACATATACATATACATATACATATACATATACATATACCTAGTACATTAATAGTATACTCTTATACATTAATAGTATACACTTCTATTCCTTCTACTTCTCCACCTTCCTCTTTTTATTGGCAGATACAAAACTTAAATTAAATTTATTCAAAAGGAGAAGCCCATCATGAGATGGGCCCTTCTTGTACTCACAACTTTAGAAATACTTCTTTCACCATCATTCATACTCTCAAACACACAAGTACAGGTCATGCTGTACTTCCCTCTTCTCTTTGTACACATCCTTCTGTACTTAAGCTTGTACAGCCTTCTAGACTCCTGCAATGCAGGAGTCTACGAAAAGACGGCTCTTAGATCACTGAAGTATCTCCTGTGTCTAATGTCAATATACATGACAATACAAATAATCCACATTCCATTCAAAAATACTCTGTACATTGGGTCAGTGCTGATAATGGTGATAGACATGACACGTGCCTTCCTGTACGAAACAGTAGACGTAAGTCTTCAGAACAGAGTGATACAGGGAATATTCGTAGACATCCTGACACTAGAGCCGTATCTGGCTACCCACAAATTTATGAATAACCGCCGACAACTGACTTTACAAGAATTTAGTAAATGTGGTCCACCCCTCAGGGTGGACCACGAGTATCTGTTTGAGTTGTGGAACGACGAAGCCGTAAGATCTGCCAGGTTTGAAGCCGACAGTGCATCTACTACAGTAACCGAGGAGGACAAGCACCTGTGCCCCGAGGCAGAAGAAATAAGCAACGAGGCAAGGCTTTTTAATAAAAAAGCCTTAAAAAACAAGAAATCGGCCTCTGCCTTGAGTTCTCCGTACAAAAAGAAGAAACAAGTCGATGAAAAACTGAAAGATGGTGTGGATTTCCTTGTTAGACCAGAAACATACTTGTTCAAGTATGACACAGCACAGAAGGAAGAGACAGAAAAAAGCGCAAGCACCTGTGACTCTGATGAGATTGTGTCTGATGATGACACAGAGCAGTCTGAAGTATTAAATGACATTCAAAGAAAAGATCACGAGACCAACTTGTGGATATCAATAAATGAAGAAGTAAGGAAGGCACAGCAAAGACAGCCCAAATCAGGAAGAGTCACCAAGGAATCCCTTAGAATACATTTTGGAGAAGATTCTGAGATTGTTTACAATATTTTAACATTTAATAGATCAGAAGATTTAAATTACACTGTGTTTAGAGATAACATAAGGCAAATTAATAACGAAAGAGAAAAACTTGTACACAACAATAATCTGTAACAAGAATTTATTATCACAGATCTACTGTACTCTTGTGGGGATTGAGTCCCTTTTTATATACTGGATTGTGTCCAATTGGTTGGATATTCAACCACTACTTATAAAGCTGTGTATTCCCATCTTCATACTCCCTGCATTTACTTCTATAAAAGTGATATTGGAATCTTTCTTGTTTATTGTCTACTCCCATCCGTATGATCCTGGTGATAGAATTAATTTGGATGGTGAGAATTATATCGTAAGAGATATCTCGTTATTGACTACCACACTAATAAGGTGGGACGGGTTTAAATGTATAATAGGAAACATTCATATAAGAGACAAGTCAGTCACAAATGTAAGAAGGTCTGGTTCACAGACATGGAAGGTGGAAACCTTCATAGGGGCCAAGACGTCTGATCACAAGATTAATGAATTAAAAATGATATTTAGAAGACTGAAAACCGAGGACAAGGCGTACAGAGACATCAGCATGTACATAACGGATATTCTGGACTCTTCCTACGTGCTTCTTACGATTCTTGTAAAGCACAACTACAACTTCCAGAACGGGTTTTTAATGTGGAATAACCACACCAAATTCCTGAGGATACTTTCTGCTTCCCTGAGTACGATAGAAATAAAGTATCTTCCTATGAAGCAGGATTTTATAGTGAAGGGAGACAGGGAATAGAATAAGTAGAAGAAGATACGGGAATAGAATAAGTACACACTATACGGATAATCAAATATGGATGGAACAAGTAGCCTGGTTGATGCACAGGTATGTATACACTTGATTGACTAATCGTGTAAAATTCATATCCTGATAAACTTAATACGTTATTTTTACTACCCACGGATACCAGGACTGTCTTATTAATAAAAAATACTTGTTTTCTACTGGCGTACCCCAACAACCTTCCTTGTCTACTGACAGTGATAAAACATCCCTGTAAAATATTTAATAAATCTCATTCCTCCGTCTCCTGCACTGGCAGATCCACGTTCTGGTCATCATCCCCACTAGTCTCATCCTTAAAAGGATCACTCGCCCTGCCGGCATTTTCATATGCCATCCTTTCAATAAGCTGGCGTGCTTCCGGATCCAAAGTGCTGAAATCAACATTGTCATAAGTCATCTTAGACACATCAACCTTTTCTCCTCCTTCTACAAGTGATTCCCACCAACCCATCGTCTGTTTGCTTATAAAAAACTCGATTTCATCCTCGTTCTTAATCCAATACTCCGTACCAAGTTCTACTCTGCCGGCAAGCACACCATCCAGGATAACCTTGTCGTGGTACACAATCTTGATATTCCGTCCTTTTATTGTATAATCGACGCCCGTCTTGGATGAACCAGGCTCGGCTTTAAATCTTATACGGATTTCGTTAATCTGTTGATCCCAGCTGTACAAGAGACTTCCCATTAAGAAGGGTAGAAAATCCGTGAAAAGTTACTAACTTGCTTGTTGTTTAAGCAAAATAGACTATAAGGATAGTTTCTTAGACCAGGCTGATTAGAAAGATGGTGGTAAAATATTATAAATATTTCCATTAACCCTGTGTCTAATACTACATATTATACTCTAATGATACTACACTAACATACCTTCCACTTATACTCTAATGATACCATAAAAATTATCCCGGGTAACTAATTTTTATATGGAAAATAAAAGGCGTTTTTTAATTTTTTATTTACAAAGATTTTTCAATCTGGGGGCACCTTTTACAAAAGGTGCTGAAACTTCTACGCTTCTTCTTCCGCAAACAGAATTGCTTCTACAAATCCTACCCACCATAGCCAGAAGTTATTACACATCGCAGACACCAGTCTACACATATCTCGATACTTGAATATCAAGATTATCAATAGAAAAGTAACTCCTATCACTATTCCTGTCATCGTGTAACTTTTCTTCTGATTAGATTGAGGATTCTGTGGAGTAGACGCTTTACTTCCATTCTTACACTTCTTTTTACACGTTTTCTTTTTACTGTAAGTTTTCGATTTCTTTCTTTTTACTGATTTGATTTTTTTACCAGGCCTATTAGAATTTTCACCCTTAAAAGAGACCTCTTCTTCATCGGTGTGACGAGGGAATTCTATTCCCTCGTCCTTACGTCGTGGTACTTTTCTGAAGTATTTGCTTTTACTACGCTTTGGTACTAAACTAATTTCTGTTCTTGTGTCTGGTGGTATTTCTGAGGTTGTAACAAGAGCCAATTCTACGCTTTCTTCATGTGGCTGGTCTGCCACTTCGCCCGGTTCTTCCAATAAACGTGATTTCAAACCAGTTCTTACTCTAGGAATGTTAAAGGAATTTGTAATTAGCACTGCGTGTAAATCACCATCCATTCTTGATCCAGCATATCGTGATTCTTGTTTCGTAATTATTTCTCTACTCGTATCTAACGGTCTTGGCGCTACTTCGTCCATTGGCTGTTCTTCTTCCATTACTGAATATTTCCCATTCTCTTCTATACTGTCAGCTTCTACTATTTGGTTGGTACCATCAGGCATGTATTCTTGTTTTCTACCACCAGTGTCTGTTACAAATTGATTTTCCTTATCATCTGGTTGATCTACGACTTCCGTCCTACCTGTTACGTGTCTATTATTGAAGATACGCTCTTCCTCGTCTGATAAAGGATTTACAGTGTCCTGGTATTCTGGTGTGTAATAAGGAGAGCTTATCATTTGAACTATCCCACTTACTGGGTCTATTGATTGAACTGGATTATCCACATAACTGTCTGTTACTTCTACTAATTGAACTATCCCACTTACTGGGTCTATTGATTGAACTGGATTATCCACATAACTGTCTGTTACTTCTACTAATTGAACTATCCCACTTACTGGGTCTATTATTTCACACTTACTGTAATTTATTAAATGTTCTACCTTGTCTAAACCACTTATAAGTTCATTATCATACACTAATTGAATCTGTCTGCCAGTACCATCTTCCATTGCATATTTACTAGTCTTATCATCCACCACATTAACTCTACCATCTGCTTCTTTACTTATATCTGTGCTGTACACTCTTCCTTCTAAAACACCTTCACTATCTGCTTCCACTCTACAATTGTTTACTTCTAGTGTGCCATTTGTATCTCCCAATAATTTGTCTGCACCTTTTTTCTTATTTAATAATCGGTTGTAACTGTCAACTCCTTTTATTCCTGATTCCATATTTGTTGTAACTACATCAATTGTGTTGTTTAGTACTTGCTCGTGATTGTTTTTGCTAATTTTTTGTTTGTTTGTAATAAAATCCACCTTGTAAGCTTTAACTGCACGCGATAGGGTATCAGGATGTTCTTCTTCTAAATTTTTTACATTCTCAACCGTCTTTTTATTGTTTTCTTCTACACAAGAATACTTTCTCCGTGTTGATACCCCGTCTACACCCCAACCATCTTCCTTTTGTTGACCAACATTCTCTTTCCAAACATCGTTGTCTGTTGTGGAAGCACCGATACTGTTGAACTGTATCATGTCCATCAATTCCAAAGAGTCTACTACTACATTTTCTGAATGTCCATCTACCTCTAATCCAAAAGATAAGACAAGAAAAAGAAATGTTTTCATTGTTTATTAGGGCGTATCCCTATTTATACTTTATTTTAATCAGTACACTGATATGAAACAAGTACTTTTTTGCAAAATTAATGACTCAGATTAAAAATACAAATTAAACAAAAAACTTAACAAGACACGAAACTCCACAAACAAGCCTAATTTGCAAAAACAAAGTAAAAATATTTTTTTGTGTTACACATGGTCTCGTTTTAATTTGGTTTACAGTAAACAGAAAATATGAAACAATCAGTGTTTAAACAACAATTCGAATTTTAAAAAAAAAAAAAAAAAATCAGAAGAGACAAAGAAAACCACTCAAATGAGTTAAGTTTATTGTGTATTCACTTATATATAACTCCCTCTATAATATGTCTTCATTATAGCAGGTTTTTACAAAATTATTTATCCTTTTTGTTGTTGTAACATCAATGTTGATGTCATTTTCATAATAGTAGAGAAATCTAGGCTGACAGAAAATGGTTTATATAGCACAAAAGCATTCCATATACATTTATTAACATCACTATTGTCATAAAAATCCATTTTATGTCTTTTTACATGACTGACAAGACTTTTTTACAAAATATTTAAGATTTTTTTGACAAAAATCTTTTAATATTAATCAGTTAAGACAAAAAAAACCACTTATCACTCCAATTAATCGATAAAGACAATTTAATATTAACTTTTTAAAAACTATTACAGAATTGTTTTGGACAATTATTTGATTGGTTAATAATGTTTACAAATTAAAAAATTCACCAAGAATCCCTCTTTTTTTTACTTGTAAAGTTTTTGGATCTCTACAAAAATTAAATCCTAGCCTAATGGTAGATCCTGTCCATTTAAAACTTTTTGCATCTGTCAGTTTGCATTCAACTTCGCTGAATCCCTCGTTAATATTGTGTAATGGAAACTCAAGGAATGACAACAAGGATTGTTTGCCCCTTGTCAAATCATACACCTGTAAAGTAAACACATCTTTTAACTTATCTACATCTACTACAAAAGACTCATAAAAGGTCGGGTGCATAGACCTTTCAATCACCTTTGTTTTATAAACTTTTTTATCATTCACAAGCACTTTTACAAAAGCACTAACCAATCCTGTCTCAGAAAGCTTTAAATCTTTTGCACTCTTAATATAAACTTCTAATAAGCCTTTCTTTAGATTTGAAAGTGCCAAATAGTCACAAGTCTGAATACTTACTTTTATATCAACAGCCAGTCCAAACTCATTAAGTGTCATCTTTTCATTCGCAAATCTTTTCGGAATTTCACATTTTCCTAAAATACGATTTTCTCCTTGTTCCCCACTTTTTATAAGTGCATGCAACTCGTCTCTTCCTGTTAAAATAGTAAAAACGTTATTAATTTGCTTATCTCGGCTAAAAGAGGAGGCCTTCAAAATACCATCCTGGTTTCTAAATTCTATAAACGCTTCTTCATTTAAACCATAAAATTTTCCCAATTTAATTTGGACTACTTTGAGATTGTCGTTATAACTTTGTCCACCTGTGTATTCAATTAAGTGCTCCCCTTCTGTCTTTAATGTAACAGTTATATAATCATTAAGTATCAGAGCAGTCTTTCTTACTTCTTTCGTGTAGTTTATGACTATTTCTTCTTCTCCAATAAACACATCTCCATTTACTGTTTCCTTGAACAATTTAAATTTTATCATGTCATCCCCATGAACAGGAACATAGACGCTTTTTTTTATTGGAAGGACAGAAGTAAATGGTTCCATAAAAAAACAATCCGTATTTGTCTCTACCACACCATAAAAGACACCTTGTTCAGAAATGGTGTCTACAGTAATTTTTTGTATAGATGTATAATCTAAAATTTCTTCATTTCTTTCTTCTAAGTCAATGTAATCAAAGTTAAATTTTAATTCTATATTCCCACTTCTTGCATCTCTTAATTTGTATTTTATTGTCTTTCCGTCCACCACATCATTCAAATTTATTCCTATTCTTCCAATAATTTCTGACGTTTTTTCGTTAATTATGCACACAGAAACAACGTCTACAGAAATGTCTCTAGAAAAAAATTCAAAATATTCATTAAAATTTGGAGAATTGTTGTTAAATACCCGTTTTGACTCAAACACATAGAATGTACTACTTGAGGGCGGAAGAAGGTTATTTCCTAAAGAAATGTTTCCTGTGTAAAGATCTGTGTTGTGTTCATCAACTTTTAGTACACCAGATACGACCATTGCAGCAACTAAATTTTTGTTCTGAATGCATTCCATAGGAAGAGAAGTCTGTTCTTTATTAAGAGGAGAAACTATAATAGTACAAAAACTTGATTCTATTCTTTCTTTTCCCATTAAATTATCCATTCCATCAGGACGTTCCACCCTTCCTACCATATTTTCTACTCCAACCAAATGCATCCTTACAATAGCACTGTTGGTCTTTTTCTTCTGTATGGGATAAAATGACAAGTTTGCATTTAAGTACGCGTATGTTTCTTCTTCTTTAATCAGCCTTATCTTATTATAAACTATCCGTCTTGGTTTATTTCGTTTTACTGGTAATATTTTTACAATTTTTTTATTCATTTTTACATCCGTTTCAATGTGTTCTTCGGGCGGTTCCAAATGAACATTTTTAAGGAACAAACCACCGGTGCTTCGTTGGCCCGATCCGTTTGTATTGTAAAATGTTAGACCAATCTTTTCATCCACATCTTGTACTATCATATAAAAATATTCATTAAATACAATATTTCGTCCTGATTTCTTAGAAGTCTGACACACCAGACGACTATCAATGTCAATATCAGCATATACTTGTTCATTTTCATCATTCTCAAGTGTCAATATTTGTACGCAAACTACTCCTATATTGTGTCCTCTTGACTGAGCTATCTTTTCTACATCTACAACTATAGAATTCGGATTGATTATCATCTTCTTCATAATTTTTTCTATAGTCTTGCGTATCCACTTACTCAGGCCAGGAATGTCCATGATATCTAAAGTTTTAAGAGGAATCAAAGTAAAATCAAAATCAGGAACATCCATCATACAAATCTCCACATCTTTTATAAACAAATTTTTAGGTACCAAATTTATTACCAACCGAATTCTTCCTGTAAAATAAATTTCTTTAACCATAATTGGCAAATCTATTCCTAAGGAATTTCTAGTACCAAGTCTTGCATTCAAAACTATTGCCGAATTCCACTTCTTTTTATCCCCCAAAAAATATTCTGCTGCATCTCTGCTGGTATCGACTGGAACAAATCCAACATTTACATCCAAAATTAATTTATTTTCTTTAGAGGAATAATGCGTAATCCTCTCTATAAATGGTGGTCTGCTTCCTAATGTAAATTCTGTTAACTTTAAATCATTTAAAAAAGGTGGACAAACTTTAAGAAGTTCTCTATTCACATTTTGATACACATCATTAGATACAATGGGTTCTGCAACTTCCCAAAACTTTTCTAATATATTATTCAACCACTCTACAGTCTCTCCTATATATTTTGATTTTTCTCTTCGAGTATTATAATTAATTAAAGATTTAAGACTATCGCTAAATTTTTTCACCTTCCTTTTATATACAAAATATACCGTGTATCCTATAAACAAAATATAGACAAGACTTAAATTAAATCTTCCCACAATATAGCCACCAAAGGTGGCAAAGAAAATCAAACCAGGAATCTTTAAATAGAAAAATATTCCACCCTCGGGTGCAATATCTAGACTATCTGTATATTTTTCTGCACTGGTCTTGTAGGTTATTGGTGGCACTTTCCTGCGTCTCTTTGGTATATCAAGAGGACCAAGAGGTTTTGACAATTTTCTATCCTCTTCTGTAATTATTCGACTCATAGTTTTAGGGGATTTCTTTCTTTATCGATTACTGAAACACGTTTCAAAAAATTAACAGTAGTTTTATATTGTTTCATACTTTGAATAACAATAGTGTAAGTAAGAAGGTCTACGTTTTTATCATTATAATCAAATTGGCTTGTCTAACAAAAAACACTTTGTACATTAATCTGAATATGAAACAATGGCCCGAAAGTTGATCTCCCTCTTTTCTATACATATGTAGACATATTTATACTCTTGTATGCACTTAATTAAAATATATTTATTTTTGGCAATACAAGTGTCTGATACATTTAAACTTTAACATCAACTTAAAAAATACAAGCTAGTAAAAAACAAGACGATAGTGTTTTATACAAAAAATGTTTGTAGATGCTGTATACATGGTTTTTACTTATATAAAATACCATGAATGGTCCTAGAAAAAGAAGGTATAAAAACTTAAAAAAACAGATTATTTTGCATTTTTAAAAAGCTTTTTTAAGGGGGGGTGTTTTTTTAGTAGTGCCCCATGAATAATAACTTAAAGTAAATTTGTTACTAATGTACAAATTTTATCCGACACCACGCATCTACAAACATACCTTATAAAAACAACTGTATACACTAATACAATATCTATCTGTGTTCATATTTGTTGTATAATGTGTGCTGCTTGGCAATACGCATGATGTGTATTAATTTATAACTGAAATTTTGTTCCTAAAAATCTTCCATATTGTATTTTACCATTACATATAAGCCGTTATGTTTCATGATAAACACAGTTACAAACAAGTTCGTATAAATTAAATATTCGCTATTTTTATATATAAAATTTGTATTTGCGTCTTGTAGTAGAATCCAGAGTAATGTGTCCATTCGCAAATGTTCCTACGGCGGGTTACTCCTGTGTGCTCGTGTAATCGATCAATGCGGCTTGTACCCTGTCGGTATGTCTCCCCGGATATCTTGGTTCTATGATCCCCTGCCGTACACAATGTTACCATTGTTTTTTGTTACATCTCCTTTCAGAATTAGTATTTATACATTTATTTTAATTTATTGTTCCAATCTTTTTAAGAATAATTTGGTTAATTGTCTAAAATATGAAATATTTTTTATTTGACAATCCAAATTCAGAATTATTTATTACAAAATATAAACAAATCTCAATAACTTTAATCGGATAAAGTAGCGTGTTCAATTTAAATTTTTTATTACAAAAAAATACAAGCGTACTTTTTTCATGTTTTCAGTCGTACGCAAAAAATATTTTTTTTACCCAATAACATGAACATATTTACATTAATGTACACATTAATTTTCTGTTTGGTGACATATATGATATTTAAGAGTACTATGGGAAACAGTATCACCACACCTACCGATTATGTAATATATATTAACGAAGAGAGAAATATTCCTTTAATAAAAAATGATATTCTATTACAATCCAGTAAACCAATACAATTTGAGAATGTAAAAGATACACATCAATTCACTTTAGAATCAGATGCTGCTAACATAAAAGATGCATCAGAATCATTTTTCTATTCTCATGAACATGCTATTTGTAAAAATCAAAAAAGGTTCTGTTCAAAAAAACCAAATAACCTTTTATTAAGTAACAAATTATGTGATCATGTCTGTAAAAATTATATTAATATGTCAGGAAAAGGATTGAAGATATTGCCGAAGTCTATTGGTCGTTTAATATCAGTAAAAGTGATAAATCTAGAAAATAATGATCTCAGTAGGTTACCAAAAGAGATAATAAAACTCAGTCAACTGAAAGAGCTATATTTAAATAACAACAAATTTACAAAAGTTCCAAAAATAATGTACGATTTGGAAAATTTAGAAGTACTCGATCTAAAAAGTAATAGAATTAGTCTGTTTCCGGACAAATTAAGTCGAGAAATAAAATCTCACATTGATAAAAATGTAAAGATTTCTAAAGAGCAAAATTTTAAAAAATTTAAGTAACTTAAAAATTCTTAATCTAGCAAATAACAAAATTTCGGGTTTGCCAAAACAACTAACATCACTTAGAAATTTAGAGACTCTTTATGTGAACAGAAATGCTATTAAACAACTGCCTGAAAACCTTAACAAATTGGTGTCTCTTAAAAAATTGAATGTGAGTTTTAATTTAATTCATTTCTTGCCTACTAATCTTGATAATTTAAAAAATTTAATCGAATTCAAAGGATCACATAATAAGTTGGTTGAAGTACCAGAGTATGTTGGAAATTGGACTTCTTTGGAAAAACTTTATTTGCAAAACAATTTTATAAGCAAGCTTCCTTCTACTATTAAGCATCTTGAAAATTTAAGAGTCCTTGATTTATTATCAAACCGTTTTTCTACACTTAATGAAAATATTGGGGAGTTGTTTAGATTGCAAGAACTAATGTTGTCAAGTAATAAAATCAAAGAATTGCCAGAATCTATTTGCAAATTGAAAGTCCTATGGTTTTTAGACTTATCAAACAACCCTATCGATAAACTGCCTGATAATATTGGTAATCTAGTAAATTTAAGATATTTGGATATTGCAAACACAAATCTACAATTTTTGCCTGCGTCTATACTAAATTTAAACAACATTGTTATGATTAGAGTTGGTAAAAAAACTAAATTATTCGAGTATACCACATCAAAAGGTACAATAGGATTGAAAGCTCTTATAAACAAATTTGGAGATAAGGTGAAATTTGAATAAAAGTGTTTTGAGAAATTAAACTAAATATTTAGACTTTAACAACCAAAAAATATTTTATCATTGGCAGATAAACCGAAGACTAGTATAGGAAATCTGTCTGTTATAAATTTGTATGATATCCAGATATATATTATATGATAAATACCCCTTCAGCTTGGATATCTAACAAATTTATAATGTAAACTGTTATATTAGCTTACTCTTTTTAATAGTTATTTAATGCTATTTGCCGAATACTTATGTTTAAATACAAACAATTGTATAAATATATCTGTCGTAGCCGTCTGGCGTACTTATATCAGGCAATAAGCGGTAAACACGCGGGACAATATTATTGGTACGTAAAGCTATGAATACTTGTTCGGAAGCTAAGATAACGGAATCCCAGTCACAAACAATAAACACCAACGCCGACAATGTCTACACGTCTTCTGTTCCGATATGCCATTTGAATACTTTTTTTTTCTTCCACATCAATTTCTTTCTATAGTAACAATATGTACCGAAATTGTAGAATCTACAAAGTGCTTCTTGCTGTGATTAACGGTATGATGTATATAACTGTGTTCTGGCGGCGCACTGTATCCTTCCAATAATTTGTGTATATAATACACCCTACACAAATATTTTCAAGCATAAATGTGTCATTGTTTCTTTCTTCCAGTCTTGTAGTGATAGTATCCTTGTCTTTCTTCTTGTAGTTATTTCTGCTATTCCAAGAACCCAAACACCTTCAACCCCGTGGCCTCTATTATACCATTTTTTACCAAATTTTGACTCGTCTATTTCTCAATTATATCCTTTCCTTTAATTTTTTCGCTTAATTATTTTATTAATTTTTTACGGGTAACTCTCGTACGGTAAACTAAAATTGTATATTAGGTATCTTTAACAAAGTAGAAACATATATACAACAATATACTTTTAACTGTATATGCAAACTATAAAATAAACAGCATCTTTCTGACAATATCTGCATCTCTTATGTTTACACAGTAGACGTTTTTTATCCTTTTTCAAATTAAACTTCACCAAATACTTGGAACAATCCATTTTGGAGACTTTTTTGTTTTTTATGTTTCTCGCACATATCAATGATTGTTTCCGCACAGCATAAAAATTATGCGTTAAAATTTTATTTATAAAATCTCAAAAAAGTATTACAAACTTTCTAAAACATACTAAATTTACGTATTTAAACTTGTTAAATACATTTTATAAAATATTATTCTTATAAAATTGTTACTGCTGCTTCTATTCCTTTTATTTAACATGATTATATTGTGGATAAAAATAAAATTGTACACACCAAAAAAGGGGACATAAATTATATGTTCTGGTATTTTATATACTGTGTTGGTTACTGTTTTATTTTTAGTTATTGAGGAAAAAAATATTTTTGTACAAACATAAGAAATGTTTTTTAAAAATTTCAAAAATGAATCTTTTGGTGTGTAAAAAACGAGAAAAATGAAAGAGAAAGTACGACAGATTCGCAATATAAGACAATGACATCAACAATTTTAATAACACATATAATACGTATGCTTGTGTGAAACAGCGCTCGTCACAATTCCAAAATCTTAATATAGTCACAGTTGTAAAACAAACATATTCATTGAGCATATGTAAAAATAGTTAGATTTTTTAGTACAAAAACATCAGTCTATTATTATTTTTGATACATCTATATTACATGACAGCAGACAACACTTACTAGTAAAAATAAATATTAAATACAAAAATTTTAGACTACAGATAATATTTTATAAATTCAATATTACAAACAATTCTTCTTTTGATAAATTAATTTACCACATAAGTAAAAATATGCATGTTTTTTTAATGCAAAATTAACGTTTACAAACACCCTACTCTTGTAATTTTACACTTCCATGTAAGAACATAATAAAATCTGTCTTATTACTCAATTTTATAAATTTTTGTTTTTTTTTAAATAAATTCAAATTTTTTGTTAGTAGTATATTAAACATAAAATAATCACATTAGGTACATTTATTGCTTAGAGGCATTTTTGTATCTATAAAACATTATATTAATCTCTGCTTCAATGCTAAATTTTTAATTAATAATTTATTTTTTATTTATCAAAAAAACAATGATGATATACACCTGACTCACATTCCTTCAAAAATATGCATTTAATAAAATGTCTATACACTTAAATATTATAAAATTATAAACATTAGTTTTTTATAAATTGTTTATCTACTATTACATATTTTGATTAAAAATTTTACAGTATAAAAGTATACAAATATTTTTAACTAACTATATCTTTATTCATTTGTTTCTAACAAAAGCAAGATTAATTTAATATTTTTACTATAAATAGAAAAAATAAAATCTATCCATGAATAATATATTCCTCCTATTTATGATTAATTTTGTCGTTATATCTTATACTTCAGATGTCAAGGCGAAAGAAGCTGTTATACGCAAATTGCAGCTTACACCAACAGATACAAAGGCTCTAAGATATTCAAATATTTTGATAGTAGATATGAGTAATGGCGTAAACGCTTTTCCAAACGAAGTATTTAATATCGCCAACTTGAGTACATTACATATACGCGGTAATAAATATATGAATAGTATTCCTATAGAAATAGAACAATTGGGCAATTTAGAAAAACTTATAATTGAAGGATTTAATATAAAAACATTTCCTGATATATTTAAAAATATGAAACATTTGCATGAATTACGATTAAAAAATAATGGAATCAAATATTTACCAGAATCAATAGGAAGTTTACCACTACAAGTTTTGGAGGTATCTTGCAATAATCTTATAAAAGTACCTGAAAACATATCAAATCTAAAAGATATTAGAGTTTTTAATTTTGATGACAACAATATTAAATCTTGGCCAGATAATGCTGCAAACTTTCCGAAGTTAACGCATATTTATTTAAATAAAAATAATTTAGAACATCTACCGGCAAAACTTATTGATTCTCTGTCTAAACTACAAAAATTTGAGGCTCTTAAACTGGAGGACAATCGAGATTTTATACGAGAAAGCACGGATCCAAACTATTACGGTTTCTATGATATAGTTATAAAATTGTGGAAAAGTTTACAAAGGAAAATGACACATGAAGAGAAACGTGAGTTTAAAAAATATCTTATTTCTCGAAGTTTTTATGAAAAAGTATTTTTTTTCAGAAAGTATGTTAAAGACTTTTGCAATAAAATTGCCAGAAAAGACGAAATTGTTGTTAACAAGAATAATATTATTTCTGATTTTATAAAGTATTTCTCAAGATCAAATTATATAGAACTACGCTTTCAATATTTAACGATAATATTTGATGGCGATAAAAATAGTTACAAATGTAAACAAAGGTATGACTGTTTTGTTTGTGTCTACAAGAGTTTTTTTGATATAAAAAATAATTTATTTACACTTTCTACATATGATAACAAGACTTTGATTCCAGTATTCAAAGAGTCCTTAAGTAGAACAGAAGTATCATTATATAAATTTTTAGGTGTGTTATTGGCTAAAGCTATCATGCAAGATTATTGTTTGCCACCTCTTCTTTGTGATGATGCATTGAAGAATATTTTAGAATTGAAAGATTATAAACTTGAGGATGTACAACATTATGACATGAGAATCTACAATTATTTGAAAAATATAAAAGAGAATGGAATAAAAGAAAAAGATATTTATTTTGTGTTTGAACAAGAAGGTATGAATTCTTGTACTAATCTTAAGCCACGCGGAAATAAAATCAAGGTGAATGATGATAACGTGGATGAATTTATAAGGTTATACGTAGAAGATGCGATAAAAATACGTGTTGGGGATGCATATAAGGCCATTCAAGATGGTTTTTGTGGTGTCCTATCAAATGAATATACAAATATTTTTACGCTGGATGAGTTAAAAATTTTAATTGAAGGAGAAGCCGTTGATGTTGATAAATGGAAAGCACGAACTAAATACATCAAAACTAATGAAAACGATGAAACGATCAAGAATTTTTGGGATATAGTGGAAAACTTTACAGACAAAGAGAAATCCAGATTCTTTCGTTGTATCACAGGAAAAAATGTACTGGTTACTAACAGTAATAAGTGTTTCGATAGCAAAGATAAAACGGCTAAAGATAATTGTAAAGATTTTACAATAGAAAAACTTACAAAAGGAACTATGAAAGTTAAAAACGCTTCTTCTATTCGTAAATTATATATTCCTAATACAATAACAAAGAAAGAACTTGAAAGTGAACTCAGGGAAATTATAAAATATGATATATAGTCTTTCTATATAACCAAATAAATTATTTTTATACTTATTAAAGATTATTCAGTTAATACTTTTGTTATGTGAAAGTACAACAATAATCATTTGGATTTAATTTAAATAACAAATTGTCGTTTTATTTTTTAAAATTAAAAACTTTATAAAATTACACAATAATATTTATTTTGATGACTTTTCTCCAAACTAACACCAAGATATTATTTATTTAACTTCAGATAGACATTCATAAATAGATGGTAAATTGTTTGTATTATTATTTATTGTCAAAAAATTTAAAGAATTCTTTTTTAGTTTTTGCACATCCTTAAATCTTATTTCAAAGTGTCTGTTCGGGTTAATCACATCTTCGTTGTGTTATTCTGACGGATTGACATTTTCAACTTCTCTACATCAAGAAACACGAGTTCTAAAATAATTTTTATTTTTTAAAAACAAATATTGACTTTTTAGTGGATTCATGTACACTGATGTTATAATTATAAACAGTTAAATTTAAAAATCAATCCATCTTTCATGTTGTTCCGTTCATAATGTGTAGAAGAATGAATCCTTTGAATTTCCAGAATCATAACAATTCTGTTATCACGAAGTATTAATTTCTCGTTATATCATAAAAAAGTACAATCTTTGTATGGATGTATGAAATCTTTTGATTTTCATGAATCCCACTTTTTTGTAGTTAGTTCCTTCAAAAGCATTTAATTGCTTACTTTTGGGGTATTCTACCACAAATTTTGTGCTCCTTATCTTTTGCGCCTAACAGTTCAACATTTTTATTTCCATAATTTTCCAATGAATATTTTAAAGTAAAAAAGTATAGAAGCAGTTATATTTTTGATTGAAGAGCACTGAAACCAGAAGACAGAGAATAACGATGGTGGAAGAAGAGATAGAGAAAGTGTGTTTTATAGATTTATAAAAAGAGAATGCCAAAAGATGGTTGTCTTAACTTCTTGAAATGCGTCCATCCTCAAGGCTGCCTTTAATTAAACACATTGTCCGGGATAGATCGCATCCGTCAGTATTATTATATTTATTCGTAATATAACGTTTGTTGTTAATGTATTTGTTAGATTTGTCTTCCCGTGTCGTCTTTTTCTCCTGAAATTTGTCTCTGTTGGATTTCGTCTTTTTTTACATTCCTTTTCTATTTTTCTTTTATAGTTGAAATTTGTAGAAATTTTAACTTTTAACTTTTGACGACTGTTTAACACCCAGGGATTATAGCGGGTGGCCCCTAGGTTGTAAATGTGTGCTTACCACAATAGTATCTGTTTAAAAGACACTGTTTTTAACGAGACAAGACTGGACTTGCTATTTTTGCATGCTCTTAATCTATATATCCTTAATATATTTAGCTGGGCCTCTATCAGGTTCTTAAATATAATCTATATATTGTTCCTTTATTTTCTTGGTTTTGAGTGGGTAAAATGATATCATATAATTAGTCTTCATATACATATACATCAAATAATCCGTATATTATAAAAAGATTGGATTTTAATTTTTTATATTTATTCCTCTTTTCTGTAATAATCAAAAGAGTAAAAAAGGTATTAAGTGCTCAAAATGCTTTAAAACATGTCTTATCTATTTAAAATAAGTTTTTAATAATTAAGAATTATCTACTCGCTAGTCTGGTATAATAACTGTTGTATAAAAAAAGAGTTAATTTAAAAGGTTTATATTGTGAAAATATTTATAGTGAGACAACACCAAATTTGAGCAAGACGTACAGTAGACCTCTTAACTACAACAATAACATTTAATTTAATCACAGTTCTACTTCAATTCACTGAGAAAATACAAAATGTAACATAACGAGCCTTGGATCATTAAGTCTTTTATAGTGTTCTAAAGTCGTCAAATCAGAAATTCCTTGAATGGTCTCAATTTTAGCATTCACAATTTTTACTTTTAGTTCATTTATATTTCCTTTTATTACTGATAAAATTATTGATTCGTTTTCTGCTACACAAGAAATTTCAATTCCAAAAATATTCAGTAATATTTTTCTAAAGTCGTTATAAAATTCAAATAAATCTTCTACATATTTTTCGTATTGTATAACAGACAGTCTTTTCGATCTACTGGACAATTTTCTTTTTTGCTCTTCAAGTGTTGTAATATCATAATCCTTATTTACAAGTAGTTCTTTTCCAATAATCTTCTTCCTTTCTATATAATCTTCTATTCTTTGTTGTAATTTATCTAATTTCTCTTTTATTTCGTTATATTCCTCAACCAACCCCATCTCATTTAATTTGTCGTTATATTCCTTAGATTTGTTTTTTAAAATTTCTTTCAGTTTTTCAATTTCTGCAGATTCTTCGTCAATGGCTAAACTTACATCATATATTTTCTCAGATAAGTCTTTTATACCTTCACTATACTCCTTACCCTTCTCTTTTACCATTACCAATTTAGACTTGTTCATCTCAATTAATTCACTGCTGTCTTTAATCATCTCTGTATCTAAGTTCTGTAAAAAATACAATTTGGATAGTCTCTCTTTTATTCCAAACTTTAGATTTTTAAAATAGTCTTTTATATCTGACATATCATATTCAATAGTTTCATAGTTGTCTTCCATTAAAAGGGTGGAAATCATGTACAAATAAAACTAGTAAAAATTTTGTTTATAAAATTGTATTTTTAAGTAAAATGACAGTGTTTTAGAATATGTTATTAGAGTAGAATAAATTATATTATAATTTATGTCAATGGTGTTCTTGAACTTTTATAATATTGTCCATTATTATTTATGATATATAGAATATCTGGTTCTACTAAAAAAAACACCCCCTAGAAAAAGAAGGTATAAAAACTTAAGAAAACAGACTATTTTGCATTTTTAAAAAACTTTTTTTAAGGGGGGTGTTTTTTTTTAGTAGTGCCGAATATCTTGTACATAATCTTTTATGGTCTAGAATGTCCCATACACAAATATAAATCAACTTTCTATATTCAATGTGTACAGTGTATATACACAGTGAACCATCACTTTAAGTTATTAAACTTTTGTATTATTTAAATATCCACAAGGTTATATTGATATTTTGAATTAAAGTTAATAAAATTTTTACTGTTTAACGCCTAAAATATTTATTAAAACTTCTTCGTATGAAATTAGTTTTATTCGGCTCATTTGTCGTTTGCAAATCGTTAAATGCATTCTGTACAGGTTCACTTATATTTTTTTCTTGTGGCTTTCTAGATATACGTAGAGTGTTATTAAAAACAATCGATTGGTTTGGATTTGTCTCATCTTTTTGAAAATTTTTTTTCCTGAATACAGAGATAATTTCTCTATAACCTGATGTTCTTCTTTTGCTGGACATTCTAGGCAGGGTATTTGCATTATGCGCTACCACATCTCTTTCTTCGGTGGAATGAGCACTATCATTAGTATGGATTTTTTCTGGACAATTGTTTGCGTTTTCCTTATTTAACTGAATACAATTCATTTTACAGTATAAAGATAAGAATATTGAATATGAAAAAAACATTAAAGGGCTCACTTTACTTAAAAAGGTAGAAAGAAAAGACGCTTTTATGTTAAATTTAAAATAGTTAAACAACAATAGAAAGCAATAACTGCAAAATATATCGAACTAAACATGGGTTTGTTTTCATAAAAATGTCTATTTCAAACAAGCTGTTTGTTAGACTGTTCCAATAAAAGGTTTAATTTGTAATTTTTAAAATATAGATACGCATAATTTGTCGAACCTTTATGCTCTAAGAATATCAACAAATGTTAAAATTATAAGTATAGATATCAAAAACACACAAAATGCTCGTAACAATAAACTCAAGGCATGTCTCAATATCACCAAGATTCTATTTGTAAACTTTTACTACTTGTTTATTTTTACAAAAAACACAACCAAAATCGAGCAACCTTGTGTTATTTCCATTGTAAAATATATTCAAATAAAAAAGGTTCAAACATATTGTCGTAGCCATGGATAATCCATCAGTTCACGAACACTGAGATAATTGGCTACTAAGAATATAAATAACATCAGGAAGATAGGAGGATGGAAGACCAATAAAAGCATTGACACATACCGTAGCACATAATATGATATTACTTAAAGTTCAATGTTAAATGATTTATCTGATTTAAAGAATTTTGAACACACATTTTATAAATTTAATTCTACAAAGAAAATGAGTAAATCACTAAAAAGTAATCAGTTTATGTGCAAGTATTTGGATAAGATGTGAAACAGAACTCTTTTATCACAACAGGAAAGATTTGAATGGGGCTCAGTGCTTTTATTTACAAAGTAAATTTATTCGGTAAAATATTAATATTATACAAATATTTTACTAAAAGACATCATAAAGAATAAAATGGTCTGTGAGAAATTCAGTAAAATATTACACAAATATTTTTTTATAATAAGATTGTAGAAACGGCGTGGCTATCAATACGGAAGATGATCGTGTTGTGTTACATTAGAATGATGTTATCTGAAACACAATCACGGGTAAAAGTATTTAACTCAGATCAATAATAATAAAGATGCTTTATGATACCAACAAAGATAAAGTACAACATGCTGTTCAATAGCAAATATAAAAATTTACTTCTTTATCATAGATATCCTGTAAAGTAAACATCCAGAATATTTTTACTAAGGACAGACTATTTAAAATTAATGATAAATAACTAAAATTATCTACTTTATTTAATATGAATTATCATGTACTATATATTTAGTCGGATTAGTCTAGAATATTTTAATCTATCACAGCAGTTTGTAGAACCTTTATCTACAAGAAGAGTTGAATCAAACATGGGATAATTATTCCGAAGTTATGTTAACTACTAATCTACCCTCAACATTTACTTCTCACCAAGTTATTATAAATTATTCTTAACTATTATAAAATATTTAATACAGTACTATTTTCCAAAGGGGTTATAGCTGTTTATCCTTTACATTCTATTGCAAGTAATTTTTATTCCTAATTTTATAAAAGTGTACCAGCAAAATAAAAACATTTTTGACAAATTTTCAGTAACTTTTTCCTTAAAAGGCATTTTTTTCTTTTAAAAAAACAAACCACAAAAGGGGCCATGAAAACACGGAAAATAACAAAGACTCAGACAAAAAATACTGCACGTGTTAAGGCGGTGGATTTCCATCCGATGAAAAAGGTGTTTGTGGTCGGTCTTCATAATGGAAAGATACAAGCATGGGATGTCAATTCAAATGGATGCATCTACGAGTTTCTTGATCATGAGTCTTCTGTTCGGTCGGTGCGGTTTCACCCAGCAGGCGACTTTTTTGTAAGTGGTGGTGATGACAAGAAGATCAGAATGTGGGATTATACAAAGAGAAAATTACTTAAGGTGATGGAAGGACATGGAGATTTTATCCGGTGTGTGGATTTTCATCCTACAAAGCCATGGATCATCAGTGCATCTGATGATCAGACTATTAAAATATGGAACTTTATGACAGGAAAGTGTATAGCGAGTGCCACTGGGCACTCGCATTACGTCATGTCTGCTCGTTTTATAGATGATAGTACAATTATAAGTGGATCACTTGATAATTCCATAAGAATATGGGATTGTAAAAATTTGTTAGAAACCAGTAAAAACAATTTTGTGCCTGACATTCTTGTTAAACAGATAGTACATGGACATGACAGAGGAATAAACTTTATTAAAGTTTATTCAGAAGAAAACACGATATTATCAGGAGGAGATGATAGAGAAGTCAAAGTATGGGGATATGAAGAAGAATTAATAGAGAAAGATAATTATTACGCTCATCAAGGATGTGTTACTTCTGGAATGAAATATGAAGAATTTATTTGTAGTGTTGGAGAAGATGGACAGTTTATAGTCTACAATACAAAGAATAACAAATATGAGAAATATTCTAGAGAAGGAAGATACTGGTGTGTAGCTGGAAAGGATGGTTTATTTATATGTGGACATGATAGTGGATTTGATATTCTAGAATATGTAGAGACAAGATTTTTAATTAAAAAGGGGGAAGGATGTGTCTATTTGAAAGATTCCTTTTTATATGAAACAGATTTAAAGACAGAAAAGAAGATTTGTAAAGTAGAAAGTGATTTAGAGAGTGCACATGTATTGGGAGATTATTTACTAGTACAGTATGAAAAGAAGTACGAAGTGTATTGTAAGAGCAATAGAGTTTATAAATCAAAAGGCAGTGGTGTATTAATAGAAGATTCAAGTAAAGATGAGTCTTCATTAAATACAATTACAAGAATAGTTCACCAAGAAGGAAGTAAAGCAACACTGAATGATTTAAATGGAACCTGTAAACAGGAAATTCACGTGGTTGATGGCCATCTTTTACCAGGGGACAAGAATTTTTTTTTTATTTCTAAAGGTAATACAATAGTAAGATTTTCTACTGAAGGTGACATACAGACAGTAAATGTTGGATTTGAAGTAAAACAAGTATTTTATGATGAACAAAGATACGCATTTATAGCCAAAGATTGGGTGAGTATTTTCGATAAAGATCTAAATTTGATAAATTTAGAACATGAAATAGCGAATATTCAGAGTGGTTTTTTCCTTAATGGTGTATTTATTTATTCTACTACAAGACAATTGAAATATGTCTTTGAGGAATCTGGAATCCTTCAAAGTGTAGACACTTTGGTTATTCCGTTTCTGTATAAGGACAATACAATTTATTATCTATCAGATAATACAATAATGAGTATGGAGACAGACATGACGGAAATCCTCTTCAAAGAATCTGTTTTAAGAAATGAAGATGCTTCTGAGATGATAGAAAGTGGTCTTTTACCCGGACTATCGCCTTTATCCTTCCTTATTAAACAACACAAAGGGGAAGTGGCACTTCCGTATATAAAAAATAAAAGGCAGAGATTTGAATTGTTTCTTAGCAATGGGAAATTAGAAGAGTGTATGGAAATATGTGAAGAGATGGAAGATGATAGTTTATACCAGAGGTTGTCGGAAAAGGCACTTGAAAAAGGAGATTTTAATATAACGGAAAAATGTCTTTTATATTTGAAAGAGTGGTACGATCTCTTTATTTTGTATTTGTGTAGTAAACAAGAGAATAAGTTAAGAGATTTGTACGCAAAGTGTGATAAGAAAAATGAAAATCTAATTAGATTGTACTTGGAAGACGTAGAATATTTTTTCCATCTATTAAAGATGGAAAAAAAGAGAATTTTAAAGACAAAAAAAGTAAGACGAGTAATAAAACATGCAAGATGAATGTTAAAGATGAAGCAAGTATTGTTAATAAGATGAGTACCATGGATATTAAAGATGAAATACTAGAAGTGGGATATAAATACTTTACAGAAGGAAGTTTTACTAAAGCACTTGAAGCTTTTGAAAGAGCATTCGATGCGATAAGAGTCTGTCATGATGTGATGGATAAAGTAGAAGAAAGGCGTCTTTTAGGAAGTTATATATCAGGAATAAAAATGCACTTAGAAAGGAAAAAAGAAAATTCTCCTTATAGGCAGATTATTCTAGCCAAATATTTTTCATCTCTTCCTTTGCGGGAAGAACACAGGAAGTTGGCTTTATTAGAGTATATTGGTGTATGTTATAGAAATCAAAATTACAAGACAGCAAGGGAATGTGCCAAGGAGTATTCGGGGGAATCTACTAAGATAATAAAGAAGGCACTCAGTAATGAGAAAGAAGACAAGTATGAGATGCCTGATGGGGAGTTCTGTATTGATGTGAAGGATTACAAGACTGAGAATGGAACATGTGATTTTTGTTATGTAAGAAGTCATGAGAAAGGATTGTGTGAGTTGTGTGGAGCGGGACTTGTTAAAGAATAAAAGACTTTTCGATTGTTTAAATGTGTATGGTATTTAAAAGTAAATATACACTAATATCCCATATGGTAGTTAAAAGTAAATATACACTAATATCCCATATGGTATTTTAAAAGTAAATATACACCAATATCCCATATGGTAGTTAAAAGTAAATATACACTAATATCCCATATGGTAGTTAAAAGTAAATATACACTAATATCCCATATGGTAGTTAAAAGTAAATATACACTAATATCCCATATGGTAGTTAAAAGTAAATACACACTAATATCCCATATGGTAGTTAAAAGTAAATATACACTAATATCCCATATGGCATTTAAAAGTAAATATGCAGTTGGTCAAGGGATCCTTCTTATACCTTTAATTTAACGGTAAACAATCCATTATATTGTGTACCCTATAACACTTGTTTGAATGTATAAAAATTTGGTATAAAATATATTAAAGTGCTTTGATAAAAAGTTGTTATTCATTTATCTGGTAACAAAAATGTTATTATATTTTCTATTCGTTAAATAAAACATACTTTAATTGTTTTTAAGTAATCAAATAATCTTAGTCTGAACTCTAATTACAAGATTTATCTTGTACAAACTCAAAAGTAAAAAGGCGTATCTCAAATAAACAATTTAATTTATTTACATCTTATTAAACCTTATGGAATCCCTCTGTATTAACTATACTATATTCAATTATACTTTCAAACTTCTCTTTAGAGTCATAAGTCCCTATAAGTAACTTGTTCAAACAAGCACTGGCTCTTAATAATCCATTCATTATATTGGTCTTTTCCACTAGTATCTTGTATGAATTATTATTTACAAGAACCGGTAGACTTCCTGATCCTGTTACAAATTTAAGAAATTTCCTCAAAAACTTCTGGTCCTTTGATTTTAAAATACTCCAAAGCCAGGTTATCTCAGGTGTATCTTTAGTACACATGTTGTATATAACATGATTCATTAACAAGTCTATGTCAACGAGTCTTTCACTGCTTATTAAAAGAGAGACTTCATCACTTTTAAAGAAGTCTTTAAACTCTGTGTGTACAACACTATAAAACCCTTTTAAAATAAATTCGTATGGTATTTCCTTCTCTTTAAAATATTTAGTTTCTATCATTTCTTCTATTTTCACCTTCTTGTTTTCTTCTGTCATCCCTGGAATGAGATCTTCCTCTATCCTATTTCTCAAAGTCCACAGGATATTCTTTTGATATTCT
Source organism: Pardosa pseudoannulata (assembly GCA_032207245.1). Lineage (NCBI taxonomy): Eukaryota > Metazoa > Arthropoda > Arachnida > Araneae > Lycosidae > Pardosa > Pardosa pseudoannulata. The sequence continues at coordinate 52,518 of JAGEOH010000035.1, forward strand.
ACATCTTGTATGTCTGCTATCTGTGTTTTCCTTTTTAACAAATTGTTATAAAATGGAAGAGAGAACAGAAAGTCTATATTCTCATTTAATGATACACACATTCCTAGAAAGACACCCAGGTAGGTATAAAAAGCAGAATCTTGTAATCTGTTTCTTCCTTTTAGTATATCAGGGTATCCGAGTATACGAGGATGTTGTTTTCCAATTTCATTAACAGAATATCTCAATGCACATTCCACTTTCAACTTATTGTATTCGCCTGTAAATTCATCTTTCTCTCTGGATTTTCTTTCTTCCGTTAAAACCGACTCCTCCTTCACATCCACATATTCACCCGACACATCCAACCTATAATCATTCAAAAATTCATGACTTGTCTCATACATAAATTCTCTTAAGAGTGCGCCATAGTCCTGTCCTATCTCATCAATAAAAGACACGTGCAGTTTTTTACATTTAAGTTTCTCTACATTCTGTAAAAGAAACAGTGCCGTGGAATCAATCACATGGTTCCTTTTGACGTCTAACTTAAGAGGAATAAATCCTCTTAAGTACAAGAAGTTTATACTCGGCTGAGATTCCTCAAATTTTCTTATTTTTTCTTTTAGATTGTTGTACAGATAAGTTGGTGAGCTCCAGTAACACCTTCTTATACTGTGATTTATGTAACAAACTCTTTCTTTATACTCTTTTGTGTCCCATTCTGCAGGAAGAATGCTGGCTGTGTTGACTCTGTTCACTGAAGTAGTCAAATTGGCTTTCTTTACAAAATATTCCCTATTATCATAGCTTATCCTAACTCCTTGCAATTTGTCTCTGTGTGTCCACTTGCTAAGCTCCATAATCGGTGTATTGGAGAAGGAAGACTCAAAATGTAGAAGAAGATTCCTCTTGATTAGATTAAAAAGAAATACACCAGATATGCTTTGATTATCCACTTCTATACTGTTTATACCCTCTTTAAATGTCCTACTGTAATCGTACAAGGAATCATCCACTTGTATGATAAGATTGATATCTGGACTTCTTACTTCTACTATGTAGAAGAGGAAGAATGTGCCTGCACTGATTTTTATGGATTTGTTGTTTATTCTTACAGTAATAGATTTACTTAGTAACCATGAGAACCATCCTTTTTGTGTTAATTTTACTTCTGTCAGTATCAGTTTCATAATAGGGCGGCGTTTGTGTTGTAAAATAAAAGGAAGCCGACAAATGAGAATATAATATTAGCAGTATATAAGTTACATATGGGGATAATATTAGCAGTATATAAGTTACATATGGTGATAATATTAGCAGTATATAAGTTACATATGGTGATAATATTAGCAGTAAATTATGTATAAGTAGTATATCTATCACATATAGGAGTAAATCACTACACTAGTACTATAAATAAACTTGTAAAAATATTAAACCAGAACAATTCATTTTATGTAGTTTGCTGTGGTCTTCCGTGCATATTGTTGTCGTAGACGAGGCGTATCGGCTAATAAAACGCCAACACGTGGTCGAATATGATTGGCCAATAAAACTATAAATAATATCACGGATTAGAGGGATGGAGTTCCCCAGAGCAATCAAAGATTTGACAATTGTAATTCGTTAAAACAGCAATATAAGTAGTATTATTACGATAACACTGGTATGTATCAATACCATATCACTTATATAAAATATAATTAGGAAGACAGAATAACATTATTTACTAAAACTATTCGTCATTCATTTTAAATTGTACATGCTGTTGTCTACAAGATGAGTTAAGTTAAACATGGGTTTATTTATTCAGAAATATTTATAGCGTTATCCATGTCACATGTCAAAGAGAGATCTTTGTCACAACATATGCCTACTGTCGTGTATAATCTCTATCTGTTCACAAACACTGGAGAATGAATGGATACTGGGAATAAAATAGCACCAGAAAAAGGGGGGCTGAAAACCAACAGGAAATCAATAAAAGTACTGATACTGGCCCTACAATATTTATAGATAAAAATATTAAATGTAATATTAAAATATTTTTTATTACTGTTGTCAAGTTCTTTATTATTTAATTCTTGCATGCCCTTAAAAAAGATATCATTTTTATAACAAAATGGATACGACAACTGTAATTAGTAAAATATTCATTACAATATTTAAAAAGATCTAAAATTTGTTAGACTAATTTAAAACAGTATTCAACTGTCTACTTAATACTTACCTCAATAACATCAGGTATTTATTTGTAATGTCTTACGATATTTGTTTGATCTAGGAATGTATCATAACGTATTCGTTTGTTCATCAAAGTGAGTTAAGTTTTGAAATAAAACATGCTGAAATAGAATAAATTTGTGTGTCTGTTATTAGATTATCTTGTAACCATAAATTATATTGTAGTAATATATTATTGTACCATATCTGTATACTACATATTTAAATGTATTTCTTCACTTTACCCGGTTTTAATTTGTTTTAGACACACAACAATAAAATACTTTAGTTTTATTGTATTAGCATACTTTTAATGTGAAAATGGATTATAAATCTTCTTACTCATTTTATATATAAAAATTTAAAATTCACTTAATATGAAGATAATTAACGGCTTATGTAATTGTTATAATCTAAGCTATTTATTGTGTTGTTCATCATCTTTGTATGGTTAAAATATGTGAGATATTTGTAGTGACCTTTAGTATAGTCAATGTGACTAGTATCTACTACGACAATAATATATCTACAAAATATTAAAATAACATGTTCGTGTAAACGATCTAAATTACATTTATGTTTAGAAAGGACAACAAAAGGTTATTTAATATGTATATACGACCCAGCAGGTATAATAAAATTATTTCCTTACAAAGCACGGATTAATTTTATGTGATGCATAAACAAAAGGGTGCTACTAAAATATCTCACCCCCCCTCAAAAAAGTAGACAAAATAATTATATAAAACGGAATATTTTGCATTTTTAAAGATTTTTTTTTTGAGGGGGGTGAGATATTTTAGGAGCACCAACAAAGTGTAGTAATTGTGAATATAAAAGATATCGGAGCAGATGATAAAAAACCACTATTTAACAAATACAAAAAAAGTTACCCAATAAATGAAGGATAGGAAATTCCAGAAGGAAAGATTTTTGATCTTATAGCTGAACGTGAGTGGAAAAAGGTGGCAAATTGTTTTATTTGCAACGAAAAAATGATAATAGACGAAGGTATTGACCAAACAAAGCACGCTGCAAAAAATCGAACCGGTTGCATATGTGGAAAGGAACAATATTCCATAAAATTAAGATGTTGAAATACATAATGAGATTACTCGAAGCGTGGATGCAAAAAGCATCAACAAATATTATTTCTTACGAATTAGAGATAAGCAAAACGATCATTTGGCATATTCTAAGTAGAATGACAATATTTTGGTTCCGAAATACTATAATGCCATAGAAAAACTTGGAGATAATAATTGCATTATAGAAATTGACGGATTAAAATTCGGAAAAAAGCAAATATAATCGGGATGTGAAGTAGATGGTGTGTATGTTCTAGGAATGATTAAAAGAACTGAAAGAAAAAGAATAATTTTAGTTTAAGTAGATGAACGAAGTTTATCTACTCTAAAAGCTCGTATGCAATCTTATGTTATGAGAAATAGTAAATATACAGATGGCTGGCAAGGATATAACACATTAAAAGAGAAATATAATGAACAGCTTTTGGCAAACCATTCCAAACACTATAAAAAAACCAGAAACAGCAGGTGTTCATACTAATACTATTGAAGGATCTTGGGACGGAATAAAGATGCACTTTCCTTCAAATGAGAGAACCAATATGCTAGTTAATTTATAACTATTACGATACGTGATTCTAAAAAGTGAACATTAACATCTTTTAGAAGCTATAATAAGGTATTTATTTTATAATTTTTCTTCTTAAATTTTGTGCGTAGCCAAAAGACGGGCTAATTTTTTTATATTTGTTAAATATTGGATTTTTACCCTATTCTTAACCTGCTCCAATCAAGACATTATTTAAATACAATTACAGAAGGTAGATAAGAATACACAAGTATTGTAGTATACGATAAAATTCCATAAATATATAACACAATATTTAATATCAAAAAAGTTAATTGTGAGAATTTTATCTGTAAATGGTATAAATTTAAAAATGGGTTTACATTCGTATAAATATTGTCAGGTTCTTTATTATTTAATTATTGCATGGGTTAAAAATAAATATTGTTTTTATAACAAGAATGGAGAAGGCAAACATATTTATAGTGTTTTCTGTTCCAAATTTAAGTAATGCGTCAAGTAGATCTCTTAATATAACATATATATTTATACTCTACTACATAAATAGAAAGATTAAAACAGGTTAATTATAAATAATTGTTTATTGTAGACGAATTCGTTTACTTGCTTGTTCATGATCCGGTAATCTGTTTTCATTATGACATAATGTTATAACTTGTACACTATTTATATTCTTCATTATTATTATATTTGTTTTAATAATAAGCGTATAAATTGTATCATTAAATATGTCATCCCGCGATAATATATGTCCCAAGAATACATTTTTATAATCTCCATACAAATCATTGCTTAGTACTTCCATACATAAAAACAGCTTATACAATAAAATACGGTCCAGACTTTTCTCTTGTATAGTTCTTTTGAAAAGTGACTTTACCTTTTCTATATTTTCTTTATTCTTAACATCACAGTTATCCAAGAACATTTTATAAAATAAATCAAAATTTTTATAATTATCGAAAACATTAAGTTGTTTCTTAATCAAATACAACCACCACCTTATATCCGATAACCGACGCCGGTTTTCTTCTGAATCATAACTTAAAAGTGTAGAGTAAAATTTTCTTGTCACATAAAAGCTATGGAACTCTGTCAAACGGAATTTGATTTCTGATCTATAGTATATATCCCAATCAATAAACCTTGTCAGTGAATTTTCTTTTGTTTTATCATTATTTAACCTTTCATATAAATCATGTGATCCCTGTTTAATTAGTTTAGACCAGTCTTCTTCTGTGTTATTAAAATTTATTTTTTTACACAAAGTTTTGTAAAATCTTAATATATTGTTAGAGATATTATTTTTAATCCTGTATTCTTTAGACTTTTCTGGTGCATCAAATGAGAGTTTTAATGGTGACTTACCAGACACAATATTCTTAACCAAATCTAAATATTTCTTAAAGACATCCGATACATCCGTTTGGTTGTTTTCATATTTAACGGTGTCGTCGTATTGATCACCAACTTTAATATTTGGTTCTTCATAACTTTTATAAATATTGTATAAGTGAAGTATGATGTCTTTAACACCAGAATCAACGTCCCTAAAATCTATAAACAAACCAAACGAACCACCTAAAATCTTGCCATCTTTTATATCAACACCAAACATATTAATTTTACATATGGTATTGTAATAATAACAGATCTTTTTATTAAAAGCCATGTTATAATAATAATCTGAATAATTAAAAGGTGGTTTTTTTTCAGATGTACTAGTACCTTCACCTTCATTGTTATTAAATACGATATCTGGGTTGCTGGAATTATTAACTTCTCTATTATTCTGATGTTGTGATTTGATAATATCTTCATTTCCTATTTCTTTTTTATATTGTTGTTCTGAATCTAATTTTGCAAAAATTTCGTTATTCTTAAAATTTGAATATGAAATGTTAGATTTTTCAATAAAATTCTGTTTTATATTTAATTTCAACGAAATTATAAAATTCAGTGTATATTTTATATACACCAGAAACTCTTTTACACTTATTAATTTATTATTTGTAAAAGAATTAAAATTTTCTGATAATATATTTTGAATTTCTATTAAACTGGTTTCAATCTTCTTACACCAACATGTTTTAGTATTTGGTGTACTATTATCTTTTTTATAACTTGTTATAGTTTTATTTGTAAAGTTAAAAATTTCTTTATTCATTGTACAAATTTTTATTTGTAAAAACTCTTTCAAATCAATATCTAAGTAAAAAATGTTGTCAAGCTTGTTTCTTAGTTCAGTTATGTCGGTAGAAATTATATTCATTATTGTATCATCTATTGTAATGGAATCATTACTTATATAAGTCTCAAAAATATTTTCTATTTCTTTTGAAATATTATTTAATTCACTTAAAATCTTTTCTTTTGAATTATCATAATTTTGTTGTTTACTGGTTTTAGATAAATCTAACGGTCTGTTGTTGTCTTCAAATGTATAACTACCAAATTGTGCACATGTGTACAGACATAAAAATAGAATCATGGGTCAATAATAAAAATTTTTATTATAGATTATTTTAGTATTTGTTACTCTAAAACAATAAACAACAAATTTAGAGTCTTGTTACTAACAAATAAAGGCTGGGAAACGATTCGGTCCTTTTGTGGCGGAAAATATACGCGTACACACGAGTATTGCATCTCAAAAAACAAATACACAAGAAATAAAAACAAAAATTTAAAATAACTGTCGCACACCAATAGCATAACCACGCCATGTTCTGTAATGTTTAAAAATATCCACTTCGCATAATCGTGAAAATTTAAATGTTGGTTTTTGAATCCAACCACACCATAATACCACGAGTACATTCCGTGAGACATTTTATCAGATACAACAACCAGTACAAAACTTTTATCAACAGACATTTTTTTTAAATTATGTAAAAAAATAATTTTTTAATTCTTATGTCCTATAAAGATTGCATAAAAAACAGCAGAAGAATACAATCTTCTGGTATTTCTTGAAATAAGCAGCTGAGTACATTTAAAGAATATAAGTACAAAAAATGCAGACTATTAAAAAAATCCAAAGATTCTATACTTATAAACGAGTTGTTGTAACTTGTTTATAAGAACAAGAACCAAAAAAAAGCAATAATCCGGATAACAGAGATATTATGATTCAGGAAGTTCGAGGTATTCATTCTGCTTCACATTATAGGCAAAACAAAAGGGAATAAATGTAGGTCGATTTTTTTCGATACCTAAGACAATTGTTAGGGATGTATTGAATAACTGTCTTGTTTGAAAATAATTATAGCCACCAAAAGAAAAAAAATTTGCGAAACATATATTAGATTAGCAAATTTCCCATTTGAGTGTGTTCAAGTGGTTTGTGTCGGTTTGCACATGTATGTTTATATAAATGATAAATATAAATGGATAATGTTTATTGTAGATGTCTATTCTAAATATGCATTTGGATTTTCATTTAAGTATAAATCTTATACAGAAATAAGAAATTATTTAAAAAAGTGGTGGTTTTTGAAGGTGCATTTAAAATTCTACAAACCGATAATTGTTTAGAATTTAAAAAATCATTAGTAGATGATTATTATTAGAATTGATATATACAACACATATTTGGTAGGTCAAGACATCCACAGAGCCAGGGGATCGTCGAACGGGTTAGCCAAGAAGTTTAAAGTGGAAACATCAGGACACCACAGTTGGATGAAACTGTATATAATTATAACATCAGTGTACACGAATTACTAAGAAATTATCATTTGTTCTTTATAAAAATAAGATAGTTTTAAAACTTGTATCTCTTTATGTAATGAAATTGAACACGGTGATCTTTCAGAAGAGCACAAAGAAACTGTGCTTAACCAGAACATGTATTTTTAAACAAGATTTAAGGATGTGCAACAAAATAAAAAAAATATTTAAAATAGGAGAAAATGGTACGGTGTAAAAATATTAAAAATAAGAAATAAAACTAGAATCTTTTTTTGCTGGTCCATTCAAAGTCAAAGAAATTTTAAAAATGATGTATTTTAGTCTAAATTAGGAAAGTAGATACTTTTGCCGAATATGGTTTATATAGGTAGGTTACTACGACAAAAACATTAAATTATATTTTAACATTTATAAACAAAGTATGTTTCATTGATAGATTAAGATATAAGTTGAGGGATTTACTAGTAAAATATTTTTTCCGTTTAACAATAAATTAGCCATCTTTATTAAAACAGAATACACAATATGCATATAGATTTATAGAGGGAATAAATTAATTATTTAGATATGGACTATAAGTATGATAGATTAAGTTATCTTAATCGTATGATATCAGTTACAAATTAATATGAATACAAAGATCATCTATGTTACATATGAAGATAAAGAATAATATTTAATAAGTATAGTGTCTTACCCTACTTAATTATAGACACGGTGTGTACACAAGGAATATTCTATAGATTAAGTTTCTTGATATAATAATAGCTTATATGTATATACAGTACTCAGATATAATTACACCCTGTATGTATTTATGTAATATTGTGGTATGGTATATCCTATGTGTACTACTTCTATAAATATACTAGTTATAAATACTTATCATATATACATTATAGTACTACTTCTATAAATCCTTCATGCTTTATCTCTATATAGGCGGCTCTTCTGGTACAATAGACCCTTCTAAACTATCATCCCTGTTATTATAAAAGTGTGTGTGTATACATTATGTGCATTCTCTAACTTCTTAAGAAGACCAGAAGTCTCCCCTTCTAACTCTTTTATTCTAATCTTCATCTCCTTATTTTCTCTGCTATGTTTTTTATTCTTTTCTTCTAAACTTTTATTTCTCCTTTTCTGTTCTTCTAATTCCTTCTCTAATCTCTGTACCCTCTCTTCGATTTCAGTCTTGTTTTTTTCACTCTCTTTTTCTTTTCTTTCTGCTTCTTCTTTCTCCTGTCTAAGCTTCTTAATTATGTCATTTGCTATTTGCAAGTCTTTTTCTATTTCAATATTTCTATTCTTTATATTAACATAATCGTCGACCATATTCTTATTTTTCTCTGACTCCGTAAGGAGTCTGTTTCTCTCTTTTTCTAATTCATAAATCTGGTTATTCTGGTTTTTCAATTCACTCGTCAATCTATCATACTTCTGTCTTATTTCTTCATTAGATCTGTTAATATTCAATATTTTACTATTCTGTATTTTATTTGTTTCTTCCAACGATCTAATTTTTCTTTGTAAAGTATTGTTGTTGTAATCTTTTAATAAATTATTTTCTTTAATAAGTTTTATGTTATCTTTCTCTAATCTGCCTATTAGTTCCCCGAGGTAGATTTTGTATTCTCTGTCACTTGGATCACTAAATTTTAATTCTAGTTTTACCAAGTTCCTAAATTCGTTTTTTTCTACAAACATCCATTTCATGTCTATAAAGTATCCATATAAAGTACCTTCAAGTACTTTATGGAATAGTTTTATTAGAATTTCTATAAATTTGTCGTATTCTACGATTAATTCTTGTTCTCTTTTTAAAACATAAAAATCATCATGTGATATTTTACAGATGTAAAAGTTAAATATATCATCTGTATTTATTAGCTTTATATAAATTGTGTTGTTTTCTTGTATTATATCACATTTCATTTTGTATGGAATATCCTCATTGTACGAGTAGACCTGTATCTTCCCTGTAAACAAAACTTCCTTCATGCGGGGATTAAAATTTTAGAAGTGAAGACTGGGTGAGTGTGATGAGGAAGGAGCATGAGAGAAGAGTGTGATGGGGAAGGAGCATGAGAGAAGAGTATCGTGTCCCCATGATACTCTAGTATTAATTCACATATTAAGAACACAAGGACATTAACCAGGTATCTTTTTACTTTTAACTAAACAAATACACTTACAAATATTTATTACAAGACTTCTTTATTAGAACATTCTGCTACTTCCACTACCTTGTCAATCTGCTACCTTCTACTACCTTGTCAATCTACTACCTTCTACTTACTCCTCTGCTTACTCACTATAACCCGCTGAGGTGGTAAGCAATAATCAATATTCAAAGACTCCAAACTTCTGTTCAAAAAAGATAAAAAAAAAGTGTCTTCCTCTCCAAATACAAATCATAATTCTGACTATTGGTCTTATACTGCATATATATCTTCATATGAAGCTTATTAGAATTTTCTATATGCTCATAGTTTACCATACAATATTCTGTAAAATGTTCGGGATGCTTTCTAAGGAAGTCTTCCAGTGCACTCTTCAGAGAAAGAAGTTTTGTCTGATCAGTCCTGGCATTGATTTGTATCCTGTGGGAGTCAGCAATCACCCCACTTCTTCTTACATTCGTTATTAATTTGTTAGAAAGAAGGGAATTGGGGATGTAGACACACGTCCCATCCCACCTGTAGAAGACAGTAGAGAACACATTCAGTTCAGACACAACAAGATTCTCGATTTTATGATCCATCTCCAAGAATATTCTGTCTCCTATGTCATACGGATGAATAATAAATAGGAATATCAGGGAATTAATTGCATTTGCAGAAAATGAATTTGAGATTATTTGGGTACCAAAGACAGCCGAGACCAGCCCGGCTGTCGATGCCAGTTCTTTTGACACTTTTATGTACAACATCACCATCCCCAGGATGATGAATATTATTTTTATAAAAGTACTGACATTTTCTAGGGCTGAGTTCATCTGTTCCAGATTCTTGTGTAGAAGATATTTCTCTTCAAATACTTTTTCTATCATCTTGTACAGTCCTTCTTCATCTAGCAGATATTTTCTGTCCAGCTGTGTGATCTTTATTACATTTTCAAATATCCGTTTATCTATAAAATGAACTTCCAGGTCTTCCAGATATTTTATTTTTGTTTTCAGACACAGTCTAAAGTATATTTGGCCCGCCATTCTCCTGGCTTCTTCCTTGTACTGGGACCTGTACTTGTTGAAATCTGTTTTAAATTTACTTCTTTCGTAATTCTTCTGAAATTCTTTCAGAAGAATTCTTCTCTTTGGCAAATCCATTTCTACGTCTCTTATATCGGCACAAAAGGTGCTGATTATGTACTCGTTCATTGAGTATTTCTTACTCAGGGAGTCTCTTGCCTCGTATTTGAATATTCCAGTATCCTTAATGAAGCCGATACTTGTTTGTTGATTGTTCTCGTCCACACTATTCTCATCTACATTATTGTTGTTCTCATCCACACTATTCTTATTCTCGTCCACACTATTCTTATCCTCATACGATCTACTACTGTCTAACACTTGTCTAGTAGTATTTATCTGTATAATAGAAAGTAAAACATCCTCTACTAGACACTTCCTTATTCTATTCATATATATAGAATAATTAAAAGTCATTGATATACTAACCGTCCACACTCTTAGTCCCCCAAATAATATTGTAGTAAGTAATAAAATATTCATAACATCAATAATGTAAATATCTACTCCCAGTAAATTATCAATACAATAATTACTATTGGTGTACACCAATAGTAAAATATAGAATAAAGAAATACTTACTAAAGAAATATGTTCAGCAAGTTCATTCATATAATAAAAGAATGAATTAAGACTGTATGTCTTCTTAAGAGCAATATAAGAAATATGGTAGAATCCTAAACTCAGAAGTATAAAAAATAAAAGATAAATAAACAAATAGAAAATCACTTTTCCTAGTGTGCTCTCATAAATCCCACTTGGATCTTTCAAGAATATTTTAACCCGCTTGGAAAAAAGTGCGAGAAGACACAGAAAAAAAGAAAGAATTGACAATCTTCCATATCTGGAAGAAATGATTTCTTCCAGCTTGCTCTTAATAACATCATATGTACTGTAATACTCTTCCGTGTATGTATCAAACTCCTCTATCTCATTTTCCTCTTCTCCTCTACTAGACCTCCTGGTCCTTCTTACACTTACATTGTGTGTTTGAATGGATCTTACAATCTCATCCTCTGGAAATTCCTCTTTGTTCATGGGGAAGGATCCAATCTGTAAATAAATCACAAAATAGAAGATAAACATTGGTTAATGCATAAACAGTAGATTAGTAGGGAATCACATCTGACTTGTAAGAAAATAACAGATTTCACACTTTAAAGTAGAAATTTATTTCATATATTAAAACAGTGGATTATACAACCACCTTTATACTAGTTAAAAACCCTATATGTAAGAAACATCCCCATGCCTGCTGGTTCCCGTTCTACACCCCCTTACATCACTTAATCTGACATATACTAGACTTCCCCTCCTTCAAAAATACTTTAAACACACTATTAGCATTCTCATACATTCCATTCTTAAGACTTACTACTATAAACTGACTCTGTGTAAACTCCTCCTTAATTATCCTTCCTATACTCTCAGTATAATTCAAATCTAGTGCTGCATCTATCTCATCAAATATATAAAATGGTGCTGGTCTGTATATCAAAATAGAAAATATCAAACACAAAGCAACAAGACTTCTTTGTCCTCCACTTAACTCACTAAGCGAATCCTTCCAGTTTCCTACTTTAACTTTTAATTCATATTCCTTAATCTTCTCTATTTTGACATCTCCATCCTTAAGAAAATATCTGAAAAAACTTCCTACTTTCTCATTTAAATGGCGGAACGCCTTTTCATTCTCTTTTACTCCTAAAAGATCAAAATTATTTATACTTGTCAAAATATTCTTCTTGTCTTGTTCTAAAAAAATTTATCTTGCTCTTCAAAGACTGAATTATTGTCTCATTCTTCTCTAAAAGATCAAAATTTGAAGGATCCATCCTCAACACCTTGATTTCTTTATAACTTTCAATTTCACTTTCAACTACACCAAGTCTTTGTAGAAGATTAAAGTGCTCTTCTTCTCCTATTTTCCTTATTTTAAATCTAAATATTCTTTCATTTAAGTCTAACTCGTCAACAAGTGTTTTGTTTTCTTCATTAAATATCTCTTTGTCTACTTCATTAAATATCTCTTTGTCTACTTCATTAAATATCTCTTTGTCTACTTCATTAAATATCTCTTTGTCTACTTCATTAAATATCTCTTTGTCTACTTCATTAAATATCTCTTTATCTACTTCATCACACTTTTCTTTGTCCATCTCATCTAAACTCTCAAACTTCTCATTTATTTCCTTTGATATCTTATTTATTTTACTTCTTAATCTACTAATAGATTTTATCAAAAACTTCTGTTTTGGTTCAAGGCCCTCAATCTGTTTTTCACTAAGTCTTCTAGCACTTGTTTTAATCTCCAATTCTCCAAGTTTATTCTGTAACTTATTAATCCTATTTATACACAATTCTTCTGACTCTTCGACTTCTTTCATCTTTTCTTTAATTCTTTCCATTTCTTCTTCTAATTTACATCTTTTCTTTTTATTTTCTCTATCAATATTTTCTTCCTTAACAGCTTCTACTATCTGTATTCTAACATGATCAAGCTCTTTCTTTATATCTACTGTATTGCTTTCATATTGTAACATAGAACTAATCTTTATTTCTATACTAATCAACTCCTCTAATATTTTATACTTGTCCTCATAAATTCTTTTAAGATATAATAATCTTTCATAATAATTTCGTTTTTCATTAAAATACCTTAAATTCCTTTCTTTTTCATTTATCAAATTTTCTAGTGACTCAATCTCTGTCTTCTTTATTATATCAATCTTTACTGTAGATTTTCCTCCTGTTAATGTACCCTTTGGGTCATAAATACTTCCGTCAAGTGTCACACAGACCACATTAAATTCAAAACAGACTTTCTTTGCCATTTTATTATCTGTAAAAGCAAATATTCCGTTAAAAACATGTTCATATGCCCTTTTTAATTTATAATCATATCTTATAAGATCAATCATGTGTATTCCTCCATGATCTTTAATTTTTTTTATAAGTGAATTTTCAACATATTTGGATTTTATTTTGTTCAACGGAATAACACTGACTCGTCTGTCTGATGAATTTAACAGATTAGAACCAGTTGATTCATCTGTTACAATAATATGTTTTGACTTATTGCCCATAACAGTAAATATAGATTCTTTATACTTTTCGTCTAATATATTTATGTTTTCATCTATAGTACCGTATACATTCTCTTGTATGTTGTATTGTATTCTACTTTTTAGATTCCTTAATTTCATTTTTTCTTCTTCTAATAAATTTTTATCTATGTTGTATTTTTCAATCTTTTTTATTTTTTCTTCCAGTTTGTGTAAAATATTTCTAGTTTCATCATATGATTTCTTGTACATATCAGATGTGTTTTTTAACTCTGATACATTTTTTAATTTATTTTCTTTTTCTTCTCTATTTTTAAAAATTTCGTTTATTTCATTCTCGCTTATATTCCTCTCTATACACACCTTTCTATACTCCAATTCTTCCTTTCTAGACTTAAGTCTTCCTAATTCTTCTATTGAATCTATCTCTTTGCTACTAAAATTCACCCCTTCATTCTTCATTTTCTTGACCAAAAAATTTTCTTTTTCTTTCAATTCTACCAGGTCATGCTGTTTATGCACATTTTTTAAATTTATAGCCTCTTTTTTTATGCGTTCTAATTTTTCTTTTAAATTCATTTTTTTCAATTCATCAAGTTTTATCTTTTCATCTTCAAATAAATCTTTTATGTTTATAAAATTCTCTTCTACTTCAATATCTCCAAGTTCATCTAGCTGTTTTTCTAGATTTATTAAATTATGTCTATCAGAAATATAAGATTTAATTGCACCTCTAATTTCTAAAATATTCTTTGATATTTCATCAATACAAATTTTTTTCTGGATTTTGTTGTTTTCTTCTATTAAAATTTTTTTCATTTCTTCTGCATTTTTCTGTTTAACATAAGCTTCTCTTTCTTCTCTTAATCTACTAAAGAAAGGCGCAATTCTTCTTTCTAAGGTATCTTTTACTTCTATTAATTTTAATTCTTTCTTTTCTATAACAGAAAGGGCCTTCTCTTTTTCTTTTATGTATGATCTCGTTCCTGCAGTTTCTTCTATCAAATTTCCTATTTCTTTACTTTTCATATTCAAGACTTTTGTAATTTGTCCTTGCATTACAATAAAGAAGAATTCGCCTTTTTCAGCATTTAAATTTATTCTTGTACACAATTTGTTTATTGTGTTTAAACTACATACATGATTGTTTAGATAAAATTTTGATTTTCCACTATCATCAATAGACCTTCCTATAATAATTTCATTGTAGTCTTTATATTCTTCTGGACTATTAGATTTATTAGTATTGTCTAATATTAATGTTACTTTACAATCTTTTCTGTTTACGTTTATTAATTCTTTAAGGAAATTTGTACGTAAGAGTTTTCTATTCTCAAGTCCCAATACAAATATGATTCCATCGATTATGTTGCTTTTTCCCGATCCATTTAGACCAGTTATGGCATTATAAGACTTGTCTAGATTTCTTATTATTGTTTGTAGTTCATAGCATTTAAATCCGTCTAAAATGATGTCTCTTATGTACATTATGGGGCAGAAATTTATAACCTTAAATGGGTAACAAAATATTCTTATCAATAAATAAGTAGAATGTATTTTGGTAGTAGTAAATAAGTAGAATGTATTATATTATTGAGTATTGTTCTTACTAGTACAATATTTATAACTTAGATAATACATTCACCTATTACTTTTATCTTAAATATTCAACAAGTTTATTCTTCTGTGTCAGTTTAATTTACAGAATGTAAAGTAAAAAAAAAGACGCAATAAAATATATTTTTTAGGCCGAGAATACATTCTTGCATATTTAAGTCTACACCTGTTTAGAAGTATTTGATACTCCGGTTACAAATCTATTTAGTCTTAGTAAATTAATATAAACTTATCAGTAAAGATATATCTTATGTGAATATCTAATCTATATAGGCTTTTATTTACGAGTCAAATGTTAAATCTATACTTATATGCGTATGTTGTATACATCATTTTAACATAGAAAAATATTCGACCCAGCGACACTTTATACCCACTTTTCAGGGTATACCATTATATTTTTATTCAAAAAAATTTTGTGTCAACACGAATATAAGAGAAATAAAATATAAAAACATATATGCGTATTTAACAGTAAATGTAGTACGATAAGTTTGTTTCTGTGTTTTATAACGTTTATAATCTAGTGTTTAGTAAATGTGTAAAATTTATAGGTTAATAAAATTATTTTGTAGTTAGTAAGAAATAAGGATTTACGTATTTATTTGTAAGCAGTTATATTAATCTTTTTAATAAGTCTTTAAAGCTCTTTCCTAAGTACACTCTTTTAATACAAAAAATTGTACAAATACGTCTACACATCTTTCCATTGAAATACTTCCCTTTCTTCCACACCAACTTCCTTCCGTAGTATTAGTATGTACTGATCTTGTATTATCTAAAATGTGCTTACTGTGGTTAATGGTATGGCTTATATAGTCGTGCTCCCCAGAGCATTATACCCCCTTTTGGTAATCTGCGTATACAATACTCCCTACACATACCTTTTCAAGAATAAATCGCGTAAGTGTTTCCTTCTTGCGGTCTAGCGCCGCTAGTAACCTTATCCTTCTTCTTGTAGTTACTTCTACGAATCCAAGAACCCAAACACCCCCAACTCTGTGTTCCTTACTTACACTTACCAATTTTAAACTCGTCTATTTCTAAAACGACATCCTTCCCTCCTATCATTTCAGGACAGCACCACTTAAGTATTTTATTACTTTTTGCGGGCAGATCTCGTATGACCGACTAAAAATCACATGTGTGATACCTTTAAACAATTTATAAGGATACATAACCAATTTGAATATCTTCTGGCTGTACATGTGAGTTATAAAATGGATTTTGCGTGATAATATCAGTCTCGTATCTGCATCTCTTGTGTATACATCGTAACACGTTTTTCCTATTCCTTCTCAAATTAAACTTCCCTAGATACTTTGAACAATCCATTTTAAAATTTTTTCATCTTTAAGATATAAAAAATGTCAACGATTGTATTTCCACTCGTATTGTTTATGCACGACACAAAAATTTATTTATAAAACCCGAAAACCAGCAACTTTCTAAACACTAGACTATAAACATCTTATTACATAATAACAAACCAAATACATTACGTTTCTTTATTAAAACCCGGTTATAATTGTTTCGATATGCAAAAACATTTGTACCTTTTTTTTCTCTTTCATTCGTGGTGCCATAAAAATTTTTGGGGCAAAAATAGAATTGTACAGCTTATTAGAGCTTAAAACGACACACTTCATAATATATAATTTCAGATGTCTTGCCCATTGTGACTACTTCTTTGCTAGTTTTTATAAGTAAAGTACTTGCTGATGATTACAGAATAACAATATTAACCCGAGAATTAGAGTAGAAAGTATTAATGTATAAATAGGATGATTTCTTATGAGATTAGTGAAAGTACAGAGAAAGAGCCAGGTTGTGTACAAGATTGTATAATACAGGAATGTATTAATTCCAAAGTTTAATATTACTGTTACAAAAAACAATATACCGGTATACTTTTATGAAATAGAAACTTATAGTGAGAACGGGATGTCAGGCAGTATTTGTATGTTTTATACACGTAACAAGATAGAAATAGGAGGTGCTAGAGGACAACTTGGAAGAAGGCAAACAAATAAATAAAACGTTTACTTTAATAGGATATTGTTTAAGGATTGTATGGATCTTATTTATATTCCTTTATATTAGTATAATTGAAGGCAGAGTTTTGGTAAATCTGTGTTAGTGAGAATAATTTATATTGTAATGTTAGTAAAAGAAGATTTCTAGAATGTTAACAGAAGAAAACTCTTTGTTTAAATTTTGATTATATTCTACTTGTATTATGATGTGATACATCTGGTTACTTGAAAGTATTTGTGTGATATTTTAGTCAAATTTAGAAGGTTTTAAGTTTATTAATATTTATATTCTTCTAACATTTCATTCTAAGATACTTAGAAATTGTGAATGTTTACAAACCTTATTAATGTATTATTCCTAGATATTTATAAAGTAAATATATATGTAGTACAACATAAGCTATTAGTTTACTAGGTATTTATAAAGTAAATATATATGTAGTACAACATAAGCTATTAGTTTACTAGATATTTATAAAGTAAATAAAACACGTTCTTTCAATGAATATTAAAATTAAAATCTTAATTGTTTGTTTATAAAAATGATATTTTTAATTTTAATATTCATTGAAAGAACGTGTTTTATTTACTTTATAAATATCTAGTAAACTAATAGCTTATAATAATAGTATATTTGGTATTATATAATATAAAATATGTACGTTAGTATCCTATTCTTAATCTAATTCCTAAACCAACATTAAAAATATTTTTTATAATCAATTATCTTTCTATTAAATTTTTTCTCTGTTATCTGAGCATTTTATACTCTTAAATCAATATTATAATATAATAATCCATTTGTACTATATTTAATTCATTACTTAAACCTATTTGTACAATAATTACTTCATTACTTAAAATCTCTAGTGCTTGATTTTATCTCTTTTAACCCTTATGGAAAATATTTTCAAAAATGATATAAAAGAAGGAAATAAGATAATCATAGAAATGTCTAATACATTCGGAAGTCCGATAAGACAAAAAGCAATGTCACAGATAATATTCCAACAAACATATCCCACGTTTTTTAAAAGAGAAAGTCATTCCTTAATATCTCTTATAAGCTTTTTCATTTCGGGAAAAATCACAGAAAATGTCATAAAGCTTGTTGTTTTGCTAGACGCGTATGCTAGCACACACGATATAAAATTCCAGAAAGAAAAAGCTATTTTTATAGAAAGTAGAATAGTAGAAATGTTTGGATTTAATTTTAATATAATTCCTGTACACATGTATGTTCAGTCTATAGCCACTGATCTAGAATTGGAGAGCGAAGATATGCTCAAGATTGTAGATGATATTCACGGTGACAACAGAGTGAATTATATTAATTATATCAGTGGGGTGTATGAGCCAGAAATGGTTGCTGTGTCTATTTTAAGTGACGCGGAAGTCGACACATTTGAGATTGTTTATGGCAAGCAGGTAGATAGAAATATTATAAAAGAAATCAGGAAGACGCTCTGTAAATAAAACAATTATAGATTGTGATTTGGACTTTTATGATAAAGGGATTTTAGAATAAAATATTTCTTATACTTTTTAATGATAAAAGGACAAATATTTTATCATAAAAGAGTATTTAACTTTCTAATAATCACATTGTAATATTTACTTTACACAAACTAATAAATTTTTTATTTGTACACATAAATATAAGTTTTTATTTTGCACACAATGTTTCTTGGTTTGAAGGTACAAAACACCTGTTCAATACAAAATGTACATCAGTTTATTAATTTTAGAAATTTACATAAAAAATTTACACATTTGAAATTTTTTACTTCTTTTTATTGGTGCATAATCGAAAAACATCCTGTAAAAAACCACGCACCATTCATTTTAAACACTCTCATACACCTTTTTGTTTATTTTAATTTATTTAAATGTTTATTTTAATTAATTTTTTAAATTTAATTTATCACAGAAAACAATAAAAGCTATAAAAGAAAAAATACCGTACAGGGTATGAAATTGCAGATATTCAGCTTGTTGTCTATGGCTTGGAGCACAATGCCGTGCAATCGCAGGCCTGTGTACAATATAGAAAATCTATACAACGTGAATGTAGTTACGCCTAATCCAGTCGCAGGTCAGCTTCCCATTATATCACCTATAGAATCAGCAGATATAGATGGTATTTGTGCAAAGTATTTTGATGAAGAAGAATTGTTGGTAATAACTATAAATGAAAATACGAATAATACACTTCAGCAGAATGCAGTAATAACAATAACTACTGCTAATATTGGAGAATTCCCTTCCCTTTTGTCTTTGGTTGTTCCAGATGCCTTGGCTGATGCCGTAATAATAGCACTAGAAACCGCTACATTATCAGATATTTCAATACCAATACCAGCTAATACAGCATCAGGAAGAATAGAAATTAGATACTTGTCGCCTGTGGACATTCGTACGGTCACTGCTGCCGGTGTAACACCGATTGTATATTCTTTGGGATCACCGTACTTCGTAAATGCCCGTCAACCATTTACTGCCGTTGGTCTACCTCTGAGAAATTACAATGCCGAGCCAATGTTTGGATTTGCACTAGAGAACTTGCTTTGTAAACTCGAACATGCATTTGAAGGAAAGTCTATAAGTCCTGCTAAGATCGCCGATTTGATACTTGCAAATAATTCCGAGAATGTCAGGAGACGCATGTGTGCTGAAAGATGCTGCAGAAAAGCAGGCGTGTGCAGGAAAGAAAAGAAATGTGAAGAAGTTTCATCTGAGGAATTTGAGGAATACAGTACAGAAAGCAGGAGTGAATGTCAAAAGGAGACATGCAATGGAGTTGTTTCTCCTGTGTTGATCCACAATTCTGTGGCCATAACTGCCATCTTCAATCTTGTAGAATCTAATAACACCATTAGAGGAGACTTAGCTGGTGTAATGAATGAGTTTTTGAATGTAAAAGTTGATTGTTCTGTTGAACTAGTTGCAAATTTCAGCAGCAAGCTTGTGCGAAGTGCCTTCGGCAGTAGTCCATACTATGTGGATCACTACAACAAATGTGCATCTGGTCTTGGCTTCTCATACTTTAAAGCAGAGGATGTCTATGGAAGTTGTGGCGAATACGTTTCTGTTGAGGACAAAATGTACATTGATAGGTGGTGTGTTGGGTGACAAGGTCGTGGATGCCGTGAAGACAACCGCCCCGGCTGTGGTACCGTGCAAGAAGAGAAAAGATTGTAAAAAGGAATCAGAAAAGAAAGTTAAGAAGAATCACAAGAAACAAGAATGTGAATCTTCAGAAGATACAAAAGATTCGGAAGAATCCGAAGATAACAGTGGATATAGTACTTCAACACTCATTCTTATTGGTGTAGTTAGTTCAGCAGTGGTTGTGGCTGCCATATATGGTGCTACATTCTTCATCTGAAATTAAATGTATATCCTATAACCAGTATTTTACTATTCTTTTGTAGCACCTTTTTGCTATTAATTCGATGTATCAGAGATATTTTTATTACAAGGGTTGTCTTGTTAATGAATATCATCTCAGTACTTACTTTATGTGTATGTTATTCTTTTTCTTTAATATCTGGATAATACTTATGTAAATAGTAACTTGATTATAATAGTAGACCGAGTCTACTATTATAATAGAAAATTTTTCAGTAAGAAATAACAACAAATTAAAATTAATCTTGTGGTTGGTTTATAAAGACAGTGTTTACTTAGTACGTATTAGAAAGATAGAATTGTTATTAGGATAGTGTTATGTACTGTACATTAGTAATAAAACAAAAAGCCTTAAAAGGTATTCAATCCCAGAATACACAGCAGTATAGTGTATCCTTATATAACTGTATGTGAGATAATAATAGTAATAGTATATCCTATTGTTATGATATATTAAGAGTAGGATACACTATACTATATCCTACTATTAATAGTATAGTGTATCCTTATATTATGATATATTAAGAGTAGGATATAGTAATAGTATATAAAGATTGGATCTGTGAAAATCAAAAGTGTAAAATGCGTATTATGTTGTTTACACTCTTTAAAGTAAGATTTGAGCAAGATAGATTCTATAATGTGTGATACAGCATGTTTAGATTTAAATAGAATTTACAACCACCAAAGTTGCATGAATCATTTTCCTCTTTTCAATATAAAAATAAGTTGTTTGTAAAAGTGTACAAGCTTAATAATGCAATATAAGATTAAAATTCTTCATGTATAAGTGGTACAATTTCTTTATATCTATAATTATGGTATTTACAATTTCTTTAGTATCTATAATTATGGTATTTACAATTTCTTTAGTATCTATAATTATGGTATTTACAATTTCTTTAGTATCTATAATTATGGTATTTACTGTTGTCCACAAGATAAGTTGAGTTAAACATGGGATATTTATTATAAACTATTATGAAGTCCTTTTAGCCACTAAGCTTGTGGCATTTTTAAACGGGAGCCTCCCGAAGCTCAAGTATTGTTCAATGATGCTCCGCCCCGTATGTTTATTCATACTAAACCTTTTATTGTTGTACCCACCGGTACTGTTACTTAGCTCCATCTCCGCTGTCTCCACGTTCCGCATTCTAGTCTCTCTTCTCATCCTATTCAATTCCTGTTCCTTTGTCATGCGTGATGTTATGTATATTTTTTTTTTATTTAAATATGAAAATATAATGTGGTAATTTTACCACTAAGCTGTTACAACATTTACAATTTCTTTAGTATCTGTATTTACAGATTCCATATAATTTATATCTTTACAACTCAAATCATTAATAATTTATGCACATAAAATTTATTTAAAATTGAGAATAAGCTTATTCTTGGAACAGGCTAGCGAATATCCAGTAATAGTATATTAATATCTCATACTAATAATATACCATATATTATCAATAGACTATACTTCCCTACATATTGACTCCACTATATCACACCCTATACAATAAATACATCATACACTAACATAAAATTACTCTCATACAAATACCATTATTACACTAAATGCAACATAAGAAACAAACCACCTCTTAAACAGTCTCTCATATAATTCGCTTTTCAATCCTGTGTATATCCTACACTTGTGTAAACTCACTTGGTCAAAAATATCCACCAAGCGCCTTATAAAGTAGTCCGGATGGTTGAACTGTTAGAGAAAGTACAATATCAAGGATTAAAAACCCGGTAACTAACACGTATTTTGCCTTGTTGGACTGGACGAGATTTATAAAGGGAGAGATTATAGTCGCATTGACCACATATACAAGCAGTTGCTTTGTGTTCAAAGCAACTGTTGCTATAAGCAGTGGCACACTGCACGCGACAAGCGTGTAGATGACCAGATGGAGATATAAGGTGGACGGTGTGTATAATATACAAAGGTATCTCCGTATGGACTTGTACTCGCTCTCGACTATTCCAGATGTTTTAGCAAATACAAATAGATAGATCATGGTTGTCATAACCTTTTCCAGTATGAGAGGTATCTGTAGAGAGCATTCGCAGAAAAACAGGTGTAGGATTTTGTAGACTGACTTGTATTCGTTTAAAACCAAATATGCACTCAACCACTTGACAATACATAATTCCAGGGATGTGTCTACCATAAAAGAACAGAAAGCACTCTTCATGACCAATGAGTGTACAATATCCACATAGACATCTAACCGTATGAAAATCCATTTTATAAAATGCAGTACAGGATTAAACAAATAGACACCCAATTTCTTGATTAGTTCGATATTTCTTGTCTTGGTTGGAATCCGTACGTGCTTGTACAAAAGGCCGACTCGGCATTTTGTTTTATTTTTCTTGTAAAATAATCTGTTTACTTTATTTCTGATTTCATTATATTCTCTCTCTTTTAATCCACTGCTACTTATATAATCATACGATGATTCCTTTTTCTCTACTGTATTATATTCTCTCTCTTTTAATCCACTGCTACTTATATAATCATACGATGATTCCTTTTTCTCTACTGTATTATATTCCCTCTCTTTTAATCCACTGCTACTTATATAATCATACGATGATTCCTTTTTCTCTACTGTATTATATTCCCTCTCTTTTAATCCACTGCTACTTATATAATCATACGATGATTCCTTTTTCTCTACTGTATTATATTGTCTCTCTTTTAATCCACTGCTACTTATATAATCATACGATGATTCCTTTTTATCTACTGTATTATATTCTCTCTCTCCAATTATTAATCTAGATACCATCATGTACATTCTTTGGGTGTATTTATAGGTCTTTACCAGTCTCCTGGCAATGGAAAGCTGTCTACACAAATTAAATAAGTCAGAAAATAACAAATATTTACAGAAATACACAAATAAATAATGTAATGATAGTCTGTGCTTGCATACAAATACTAAAAATGTGAGATTTCCAAATGCCTGATAATAAAAAGAAATCCACCTTCTTTCTTTTTTTCTGTTCAATCTGCCACTGGTCAACGCAACAACCTGTCTTAAATTTGGTATCAGTGCTCTAAAAGAATTGTAAACTCTCGATAAAAAATAAAATATTCTGGCGATTTTGATTCTTCGTGGCTCGGGCGGATTGTGCTTGTACTCGTACGACAAGTCGATACTAGAAGATTCCTGGTATTTCTCGGACGAACTCGATTCATACAACAGTGTATTATCAAATCGGGTGATAAGTCTCATACACATCCAGTCATAGAACTTGCATATCTTTAGCTCTTGGTACACACATGCACCAATATTGTTATCATCTATAACCACAAAACTGTCAAAGGTGTATTTGTCGTGTAGATTTGTCTCAATAAAAACAATACACTTATCAAATCTTAGATATTTCTTGAGTTTGTTAATGTAATATCCGGTACTTTTCAGTGGATCCATATTTTCACAAATATACAGCACATTAGACTGTGAACAGGCAGAAACTGCCATCTCAAACGCAACAGATTCTGCTGCAGTCAAATCCCCCAGATACGTATTTCTTCTTATATCCAATCCGAAATCATTTATAACATGTTCTGCCAGGCTTTTATTGATCAAATACAAAATATTTTCTACTGTATCTACCGCACTGAATAAGGAGAAAGGATTCAAAAGCCTGTTAAACTCTTGTATTGACATTTTTCTTTTATTAAACTCAATATCCATGGTCCACTCCAGCCCTGGAACATACCTTGACATGGAAGTTGTAAACATAGAAGCAAAATATTTTCTCAGATTGTTATGTTTTCCTATAACACCACACACACCTGCCATATTCATGTACGGACTTTCAAAAATGACTTTGCTATTTTTTTTTATCACGAGTTTGCTTATCTCCAACATCAACAAAGCCCTTAAACTATTAAAATTTAGACTTCTTTTTCATTCGTTATTTTTTCCTATTAAACAAAAGCAGATATTGGTGTTTTATTCTAATAAATACGCCATCCTGTGTATTTTATAGGTGTATGTGTCTTATTGTTGGTTGTCAACAGCTCCTTTATAGTTTTTTAAATCCAATTATTTTTTTTATTTTCAAAAGTTATATTAGTTTTTGTTCTAAAATAACAAAAATTTAATATGCTTGAATAAACAAGTTATTTAACACTAATTGTACTTGTATTTTGACATAAATTGTGTTTATTTGAGGTTTAATCTTTTAGAGTTAATAAGTTTTTATTAAATGTCAAAATTCATAATTTTTTAAATTAATTTTGTACAAACAAGTGTAAACAAACACAGAAAAATATGATTAAAGAGTGTTGTAGACTACAACACTATAAATTACGATAGTATCCAGACAACAAAAGTATATTTACACCGAATTAATAATTCAGTCTGTAGTAAGTAGTGGATATTTAATTTTATATTTTGATTAATATAGAATAACAACTTCAATCTGTACATTTACAAGTAAAATATCCTACTTGTATCATCTACTGTTCTTACTTTTACTTTGATATTCTGGATATGTGCATAAACAATATAAAATCCCGGGATCATTTCTAAATTTGATGGAAAAATCTTTTATTTAAAAGTACAAAAAAGAGCATTGGATGGTACAAGTAGATGATATTTGTACTTCTGTTTATCGTCTGCAAGGTTGAATATAAAATCCAGATCACTAATATAACAAATTATGTTTAGAGTAAATAAAAGAAGCACTCATCACAAATAAAGTAAAATACCATAAAGATCACTCAGAATTTATATACCTGTACCATACTGGTCTATTAAATCAGAAAGTATGAATATTAAAAATTTTTAACAGATGCATCCACCACATGGATAGTTTAATATCCTTTTACTTGTAATATTCCATACTAGCTTAAAACATATTACAGATTACTAGCTTAAAATACATTACAGATTACTAGTTTAAAATATTACAGATTACTAGCTTAAAATATATTACAGATATACAACTTGTTTACTCTACAGAGTATAAAAGACTATTCTTACTTTCTAATAAAGACAATAGAACTACCGGATATTCTAATATGCTTAAGTACTTTGGATTAAGTCTGGTAAAACTACTTCTATTTAATAAACAAGTATAGTATCCTTATTATGATAAATTAAAACCGAAGATATTAAACTTATTAAAAATAATTTCCCACACGTATTGTCTACAAAAGATGTAAAATCAAACAAGGTTTATCTAGTGCAGATATTCACGCGTCATCGGTCTCAGATACAACATGTATTTTAAATTTAAAAATTCACAAAAGAACCTTCTTTTTTACAAGGCTGTTATTTGACAATGTGAATATAAAATTAAATCTCTATTTTACCATAAAATACTATTTAATTGTTCTCTTCTTTTCTATTAGTCGTCCGATTAGCTTATTTGTAGAAACTAAAGGCATCCTTTCGGGATCATAAAATGATCCAAACGGCCACAATTTTTGTAATGTACCGTCCTCCTTGCTCTGTGTCACTACTAACTTCGAATCCCTAAGAATTGCTTTTTTCAGTTCTTCGGGTGTGTATCCTCTAAAAGACAAATACAGGGACATGGTTCCTGCAACATGCGGTGCTGCCATGGATGTTCCTGATGCTATTCTACTACTCGTATCGTTCCAGGCACTAAGAATATCCACCCCTGGTGCATATATGTCTACACAACTACCATAATTAGTAAACATTGCTGCCCTATCATTAATATCAGATGCGCCTGTTGTTATTGCATATGTGGATGAGCCAGGAGAAAAATTGCACGCATTTAAATTGTCGTTTCCCGCCGCCACGGAAAAGTGGATGCCCAGTGATGTGCCATACGCTATCGCGAAATTTAATGCTCGCGATTTTCCACCTCCAACACTCATGTTGATGATTGTTTTGGGATATAATTCAGAAGAATTGATAAAATTTTTTACGGCTTGGTGCAAATTTTTTGCTTTTTTTTGTCCTAAAAATTTTGCGGATGCAAGATCGTACAAGACGTCCTTCCGTTTTTCGTGTTCTTGAATAACAAAATCAATTCCTTTCATTATATTTGAAATCATTCCTTTTCCCCATTTCGTCTAATACCTTAACGGCTACCAAATTACACTTCTTATTTATTCCATATCTTGATCCTCCCACAATACCAGCAACATGTGTCCCATGGCCATTCTCATCATTGTCCACAGATCCGTCTACGAAGTTCACGCCCCAGCGTGCACGCCCACCAAAGTCTGGATGTCTTACATTTATACCGGTATCAATAACATAAACATCCACATCATTGTGTAGGTTATCTAAGTACAAATATTTCCGCGTCTTGACATAAGATTTTCCGGCTATTCTACTTAGTCCCCACGGAGCATTTTCTTGGACACGTATTTTAATTTTACTTATGTCCAGTATATTTTCACCTTTCTTTACCAAATCGTATTGGGTTATTGTTTTTTGTGTTATTTTTACGTTGTAATCGGCTATGCCTATTGGCGTGTCTTTTTCTATCACAGCCACTTCGCTATCATTTTTCAATTTGTTAACTGTTTCAGCATCCAGTTTTGCTATGTATCCATTAGTAAGTTTTGATTGTATATAGGGAGAAGAGCTAAAGTATGAAGTTGTACGTAAAATATTATTATCGTATATGGATTTCGCACTGATATGGGAAGAATTGTTCGATTTTTTAAATAGTACCATATAATCATCTGAACTAAAAACATGTGACAACCACAACAAATACATCATTGTTTATGTATCTAGAAAAAATTTATACTTGTTTAATCGTGTTTCATCCTGAAATCTGTACATGGATTTAATCATTAGATCACATTTCAAACATTATACAAACAAAAGGTGGTTGTTTTTAATTAATAGAAATATTCTTTATACTTGTACTGGTTTTTCAAAGAATATTTTACTTATCAAACACATGACAACATCTTAGTTTAGAATAAACATTCTTTATCAATAAAAAATTAATAAAACGAAAAATTTTTACTTTGTACAATACGCCACATATTTTACAATAAGAACATATAAATGTACTTATAACCTACCTATAGCTATATAAGATATTATATAAATACAGATAAGAATTAATGTTTGTATTAAGTAAGTGGATAAGTGTGTGTAATTGAGAATAGAAACACACGGATTACCAAGTAAACTTCTTCGGGTAATAAAAATTGATTACTTGGTGTTGCCGGTGCCATATGGCTGTCGTATCTATACATACACTACATGTATTTATATACACACACTTATTATTCTAAATAGTCATTACCTTTATACAAACAGACAGGACAAGGAAATAACCATCAGAATTAATATTGTTTAACAACAACAGAATGGACAACATTGTATATATAACAGACAACTATTATAGAACTAAAGATATTTAATATTCATTTAAACTATATAAATATATTTTCAAGTAAAAAATATTTATGTTTATTCTATTATTTTATATCCTAGTTATGTTAAACACTAATAATTTATGTTTATTCTATTATTTTATATCCTAGTTATGTTAAACACTAATAATTTATGTTTATTCTATTATTTTATATCCTAGTTATGTTAAACACTAATAATTTATGTTTATTCTATTATTTTATATCCTAGTTATGTTAAACACTAATAATTTATATTTTTATCTATGCATAAATAACGTACGAGACAGAAATTCATCAAATAATGCATTACTCGGGGCATTTTGCCCCTCCACTGCGAGAGACTGTACAATACATAGAAAAAGTACTTAAAGCATATATTAGACGCCTAATAAAATACACGATTCTTCTTACCAATGATCTAACAATAGAAAACTTTATTTTTGTCTTAAGAAATTCTCACAGGGTAACATCACTAATAAATTTCCTTGAAAATGAACAGTTTATAAGTCAATTATATAACTGTTTTTATGACATCACTTGGATTAAAATTGAACCAGCAGAAGGATATCACAAAGAAAACATTTTAAATGAAATTTCAAAAGGACTTAATCCATATGAATATGCTGTTTTTAGTAAATGCAGAAATACATCATTTACAAAAAAAAAGTACAAGAAATTTAAAAGCTTTGTTGAAATAAGAGAAGGAGGAGATAAAAAAATAGTAGGAAATCCATCCCATAATTCATTTTTTGAATTTGTGAATAGAAAAAGAAATCATTTAAAATATTTTAAATTAGAAAAAGAAAATAGACTCGTGTATGACTTGATAGGACACGTTTGTGCAGATTTTATATTCGAAATAGTACAGGAAGGAATAAAAATTAGATCAAAAAAAGAGAATAAAATTAATTTATACAAACTTGAGGATAAAGAAGATCCACTTAGTAAAAAAGAAATAGAAGAATCTGCAAGACGGCTTATGTTTAAAGAAGACATGTGGATATTTGACGATTAAAATATTTGTGTGCTTGTTTTAGTTTTAAAATTAGACTTAGTTAAATATTTGTGTGCTTGTTTTAAAATTCGTCTTAGTTAAATATTTGTGTGCTTGTTTTAAAATTCGTCTTAGTTAGATATTTGTCTTGTTTTACTTAAAATATTCGTCATATTTTCTACATTACTTGAGAAGTCCTTAGTGGATTTTTATGAAGCATTCCCGTATAATTATGTTCATGTTTTAATAAAATTTGAAATTTGAATAAAAAATTAATGTCTCTACGTTTAATAGTCCATCATAATACATATAATGATCACATCTAGTATATTTAATCCGTATCGCTAAATAATTCATCATCACTCCATTCAACCACAGAACGTTCATCTTCTTGTTCTATCGGATCTGATCTTTTCATTTTACTAAATATTCCATACTTGAATTTATCTAGTCCTTTCTTTTCATTCATACGCATAAACACCCTTTGTATTTCAAATTGTTTTTAAGAATAATCTTAATTTACAAAACTTAGAAGTATCTTCCGCAATTTTGTCTGTTTATATTTTAATTTTTATAGGATTATAATCTTGTATTTTTACTATCAAGTGAATATTTTAGAGTAAAATAGGTTTCCTAGCCTGTTCGAAGAACAAGCTTATTTCTTAATCATAAATAAATTTGTATGCATAGCCAACGATGATTTATGTTCTAAAAATATCAACATTCGTAAAACCCACAAGTATAGATGCCAATAACACACGTGAAAAGGTATTGTATTTCCTTAATTTTAACATCATCAAACTTCTATTTGTACACTTTTACAAACAACTTATTTTTATATTGAACAGATGTAAATGATTCATGCAACTTTGGTGGTTGTAAATTATATTTAAGTCTAAACATGCTGTATCACACATTATGGATTCTATCTTGCTCAAATCCCACTTTAAAGAGTGTAAACAACATAATACGCATTTTACAAATAAAACAGTAAAATCCAATCTTTTTATATATAAGGATAAACCTTATAAAAACAATATTACTTATTCGTGTGCAATAAAATACAACCTCTTGTATTTTATTGCTGGGTTGTTCTTATTTAATATTGATAAACTAAAATACAATGTATATTCTGTTTTAAGAATACAAACATTGTACAATATGTCCTCTGTGATATTTTCTCCTGAATGCTATTCTTTTAAATCTGCTTGTTTATGCAACTTTTCAATTTTAAAAACATTACAAAAAAAAAGACAATCCTCGTGGTGACTAGATGGTACAAGATCGAATCTTTATAATACCATCAAAAGACCATAGATGTATATATAATAGCAGTAAGAAGGTTAGACATCTTTAAGATGTAAAATGTTCTTGTCACCAGAGATAGTCTAAGGGGGAAATTTTATACCATAAATGTTTGAAACAAACGAATTGTTTGTAAAGCTAAAAGGAAAAGAAGGAAAGGAGTGCAAAATATATGTCACTGATCCACTGAAGCATGATATAATCAATAATAAGGATCTTATAGCGCAGATTAGTAATATATTAAATCTGCCCGGTACCACTAAACAAACAATAGGTCTCCCCGATATACACCCTGGATATGTATTTCCCATAGGAACAGTGACACCTTTTTGTTTAGACGGTGATCCACCAATTCTACCAGGAGGAGTAGGATATGATATAAATTGTGGAGTAGGGTGTTATAGGACGAATTTGATGATGGAAGATATTGATTGTGAAAAGATATTAGAAAGTATAGAATGCAAACCAACCAGTATTAGTGTAAAGAATTTGAATGGCGTATTAGATTATGGTGTAGATTACTTAGTAAAGAGTAAATTAATTAAGGGTGATTATACAGAATACACAGAATCAGGAGGAATGTGTACAGGAAATAGTTATATGCTAACACAAAAGATGAAAGGAAAAGGGATCAGTCAGTTTGGTACTTTGGGGGCTGGAAATCATTATATGGAAATACAATATGTTGAGAAGATTCATGATAAGGAGTTGTGTGATGTATTGGGTATAAAACAGAATCAGGTTCTGTTGTCTGTTCATAGTGGAAGTAGAGGATTGGGACACAGCGTGTGTAAAGACGCATTAGAGAAATTTAATTATGAAGTGTCGGTTAGTAAGGAGGGAGGATATGCAGATGTACAAAACAGGGAATCTGTATACCTTAAAAAGAGCCATGAATTATCACAGGAGTATATCACAAACATGTCAAGTGCCAGCAATTATGCCTTTTGTAACAGGATTATGATAGCAGAAAACATTTTTAGTAGTCTGAAGACTCTGTACCCAAGACTAGAATATTTTCCAGTATATGATACAAGTCACAATATGTTAGGAATAGAGGAGGATATGAAAAATATAGTTATAAGAAAAGGAGCAAGCAGGGTAATTGAACCACACAACAGTAGTCTTCCTTATTTATATAAGGAGATTGGTCAGCCTGTGCTTGTGGGTGGATCTATGGGGACCAGTTCGTATATACTTGTAGGAAATGAGTGCAAGAAAACATACAGGAGTACATGCCATGGGTCAGGAAGGATTGTAGCAAGAAAAGACGCGAGCAGTATTTTTAGTTATGATGGTGTGATAGAAGATTTAAAGAAAAAGAATATTCTTTTAAAAAGTGGAAGTAAGAAAGGTGTGGTAGAAGAAGCACCTGCCTGTTATAAAGATATTGATGAGGTAGTTAGGTGTAGTGAACTTAATAAAATTACTAAGACGGCCTGCAAGGTTAAACCATTGGTGGTTATTAAAGATATGTGATTAGGTTATTCAGACAT
This sequence comes from Pardosa pseudoannulata, assembly GCA_032207245.1. NCBI lineage: Eukaryota > Metazoa > Arthropoda > Arachnida > Araneae > Lycosidae > Pardosa > Pardosa pseudoannulata. Next base: position 84,594 of record JAGEOH010000035.1, read on the forward strand.
AACTCATTGTTAGAATATACAATTGGAGGAAGAAACGACAAAATATTATTTCTATGATCTGTTAAAGATAGTGAATATCATACGATGATAACACCGGTTTAGGTATATGAATAATAAAAGAATACGCCCCCCTCAAAAAAAGTTTTTTGAAAATGCAAAATAATCTGTTTTCTTAAGTTTTTATACCTTCTTTTTCTAGGGGGTGTTTTTTTAGTAGTGCCGGTTTAAGTATATGAATAATAAAAGAATACACTAAAGCGTAAGTAGTACCAATTATAGAAATATTAATAAGTCAAATACCATTCAACTTAGGACACAAAGTTATTTCACATACAAAACTGTCATTTCATATTAAATTCTGTCCTGTCAGGTATTCTCTGGACTTCAAGTAGTTCTCCATCACATCACGTGAGAATCCACCTTTATTGTTTCCAAATTCTTTATTTTTGTTGAACACCATGCCACTTTTCCTTTATGCAACACTTTTTTTTATGTTTTTTTCTAAAATAAAAATTGTGGTACCTTTATTATTTTTGACACATAACTTGTAATACGATATATTTAGAGTATTACAATTTCATGCATAAATTCATGTACCCCTGTAAATGCAGAAAACACCAAATAACTTTATTTTAGAACCATCCAAAAAGGAGTGCTCTGCAAGTCAAATGAACTATAATGACTTCAAGGAATACACACAACAGTTCATTCCTGAAGTCACACAAGATACTTTAAATGTACTTTCTCCAAGCGTGTTGGCTGATGAACAAGTAGAAGATACAGACCTACTTTACCAAATTCTTATAGGAAAGGAGGAAAAGGCATCCGAAAGATCGTATGAGGAAGATAAAATAGGAAAATTACTCAGAAGACAAGTAGAAATAAATAATAGAAGGAAGGATAATATTTTAAAAACACTTAAAAAGAAAATGAAACACAAAATAGTATTTGATATGTTGAGACATGTGGATGGAGAACTGGAAAATCTAGCTTTTAAAAAAGGACGAATTAGTAAAAAGAAACGGAAGGTTGAGGATGAATGTAGATTGAAAGAATTGTTGTACAGGCATGAAATTTTAGAAAAGGAATTTGTTTTGGAGGACGAAGATGAGGAGGAGGAGGAAGACGAGGAAAATGTGAAAGAGATAGATTTATTAATTAATTAAAGAGTGCGTAGTTTCTTGTACATAGTAGAAATATTTGTATTAAATCGTAATTAAAGAGAGCGTGCTTTCTTGTACACAGTAGAAATATTTGTATTAAATCGTAATTAAAGAGAGCGTGCTTTCTTGTACATAGTAGAAATATTTGTATTAAATCGTAATTAAAGAGAGCGTGCTTTCTTGTACACAGTAGAAATATTTGTATTAAATCGTTTAGCATCAGAACAAGCAATTGAAATAGTTTTGTCAGTGCAATGGCAGCCCTTTAATAAAAGCAAATTCTATTTAATTTATGTGTGCTTAAAACACTTCCTTCTATATATCTGATCAACTTGGTTCTTGTACTCAACCACCCTCTTCTTACAATATTCTTTAAAATTTTCATACTTCTTTTTGTAATATTCGGCATCTTGCATGTTCTTATCGATCTGTTCTTTATATCGATCTTCAAGTAGCTTTATTTCTCTTTCCTTCTCATGAACTACTTCTTCTCTGATTTTAGTTATTTCATCCTCCATAAGCACAAGTAGTCTGTTTCTAACTTGTAACATGAGTTTATGACTTTTCTTCAAATCATTAAATTCTTCTTGGATCTTCTCAAGAATTATGACCGAAGAATCGGATGGTTTCTGCAAATTCTTAAGCTTGTCTTTCCTTAAAATGTCAAACTTAAGTTTCCTGAACTTTGAATTTTCTATAAGTTTGTGATTAATTTCTTTTGAATCTAATGACCTTTCAACCTTCCGCTCTTTAAATTTAATATCTGGAGAAGTTCTTGAATTCTGGTATTCTACCTTAAACTTATCATCTTCTGACTTTTCTAAACTTAAATATTTTTCTGTGTATTGATATTTTTGTAAATCTTTGCCTCTATTTTGTTTATTATTGGTGCTTTCATAGTCTTCTTTGCTTAAATCATAATCATCTAAATTTATACCTTTCCGTACGCCTGTATTTTTTGATGGACAATTTTGTAATTTTTCCGTGTTTGTTATCTTCAATTTGCTGGACAAATCATCCACAAATTTATGGTATAAATCATTTGTTTCTTCTTGTACACTATTCCTATCATTTGTTTGTAACTTATTAAGTACTTCTTGTACACTATTCCTATCATTTGTTTGTAAATCAATATTTAAGTTGTTGTTATACTTATTAAGTACTTCTTGTACACTATTCCTATCATTTGTTTGTAAATCAATATTTAAGTTGTTGTTATACTTATTAAGTACTTCTTGTACACTATTCTTATCATTTGTTTGTAAAATCTGTTTTCTGTCTCCCTTCTTATAATTGTCTATGTTTGTTTTATCTATTAAAATATTCTTGCTTTTCCTTATTTTAATGTTATCGTCAAATACATTTTCTACTTCTAGATCACTATCTTCCATTTTGTAGGGTTAGGGCTAAACCTTGATTACTACGAAATCATATTCCTATCCATAATAGTTGTCTACAGAACGAGATGAGTTATCCGTGGGATATTTATTATAAAATATCATCAAATCATTTGCACTAATAAACTGCATTACTCACTGAGACTGTTGTGGCCATGGATAATCTATCAGTCTACAATGCTGGAATATGATTGGTCACTGAAACTATATATAACACCAGGAAAGGAAAAGAATGAATTTCAAGAGAAACCAATAAAAGCTTTGATAAAGACTATGCCAAGTTGCTACGACAATAATAATCAGTAAACTTTCCAATTTTTTCAATGCACATTGTTTATGCAAACATAAATTTTATTTATGCTAAAAAAAGAAATACAAAACATAAATCACGTCTGTTGATTAGTTTACAATAATTTATGCCCCAATTTATAAAATCACGACAGAAGACAAAACATAAATCACGTCAATTGTTATATTGTAATTTCCTTTGAATGTTTTCATACGAGTTAAAGATTTATATAACTCTTTATAGTAAAAACATACCATTTCTCTTAAACATTTAATATACAACATTTCCTCTTCTTGTACACAATGTTTATACGCCACTGCCTATTTATTCGGTTTATAATACTCCCATGGTTTAGTATCGAGTGGACACACGTTTTTTGACCCAAGCCATCTAACTATACAGTGAGAGTGGAACGCGTGATTGCAAGTACCCCAAGATACACTACACGTATCACCAGCACCCAATCCATTTTGACATTCTACACAAGTATCCATTATGTGATTTCTACATATCGCACATGTCTCTACTTGCATATCAAGAGACCATAGTCCGATTATATTGCATTTCTTCAGTTTTATAACAGGCTTTTTATCCATGTTTACAAGGGCAAAAGAGATAAAACATTTACAGATCAAATCTTGTAGTGAAACCAAGAAAATGATTTTATGCAAGAAAGTGTTTATGCAATTTAAAATACAAATTATTTAAAGTAGAAAAAAATGAAATGTGTTGTAACAGATAGTATGTCTTATAAACAAATCGTCTCAAGAATTTTATCTGACAGCTGTACTTTTAAACATTTATTCAAAATAAAACTCGTGTTTAATTTTAATGTGATAAAATTTACTTTGCTTTTGTTTAGAGAAATGCGTATCTTAGTAATGTTACAAAATTTTAAACACCCAAAAGTTGATTACTGTAGTTTATGCAAAAAAGTATAAATAGAATTGGACGCATAAAATAAAACGAGAGACACAGAACATAAACGATGTATAAATAAAAAAGTATACCAATATTCTAAATAACAAGCATAATCTATACATGCACTTATGTAGTGACCATTACATTTGCCCCTGTTTTACCACCATGAAGAAGCAGAAACATTACCAGGAAATAAATGTATGCACAATTAATAGTAAAGTGATTGAATACTTTTGTAATGAAATGCATAAAAAACAAGTCAATGCAAGTGGCACCAATTTTTTTAGAGAAAATTCTCAAGAGATTTTGACAAATAAAAATTCTGTCGACGGCTGTAGAGAAATGGATTATCAAGATACAAATGATGTGCTACACGACTTAGATAAAACTAAAATACAAAAAAATTTTATAGAATTAAAAAAAGTAATAGAGAATTTATTTTATGAAATAGATCAAAAAGATATCTGTATGCCTATCATAGAATTTTTTCAGTATTCTAATGAAATTGAAAAGAGGAATGGAGAATTTATCATAGATATCGTGGATAATAAAAGAAAAGACCATATTTCTACACCTGTGTTACTACCACATACTACAGCCTCAGATATACCAACTAATACAATATTGAAAGAACGTAAGACAAGAGTAGGACAAAAAGGTAAAAAGATTTCTAAAAGCAAAGTGACACCAAAAATTTATCATTTAGAAAAGAAAACCATAAAAGAATCTGTTTCAAATAGGAGAAAAAGACACGATAAGATTTGTAATGACAAGAGATATTTATTATTTTTAAAGAGAACCAATCCAAGTTTTTATAAGAAAGATGGAGATGTAAGAAATTTCTTAGAATATAATGAAGAATTTACTTTGGAAAGTGCAAAGATAAACGGGGCAAAATTACGTATGCAATCGGTGAAAGATATAAAAATAAAGAAAGCAGAAATTGAAAATATTTGCGAACCGAATTGGTCTTATGAGGAGGATGACAAGTTTAAAGGTCTTGTCATTAAATATAAAAACAATTTTGATGAAATCCATAGAATCATGAATACAAAGTCATATAAAGAGCTTATTTTAAAATATTACACAATTAAAAACAAGACATTTAAATATGTAAAGAAGAAGGCAGGAAGAATTAGTGATGTAGAAACGAATGAAATTGTGAAAAGTGAATGGACTGAACAAGAAAAAGAGATATTTAAAGAAATATATCATGTGTTTGGTAAAGCATTGAATAAATACCAAACATATTTACATAAGACGATAAAAGATTTGAAAATATTTTTGCGATGGTTTTTAAAAAACGCAAAAGAAAATGCGTATAAGAAAGAAAGTAAGAATTTTTTAAAAGAATGGGATGTTGACGAGAGACAATTATTTGCTATTTATTATCCATATTTTAATAAGAACTGGATAAAGATGGCTACCCACTTTTCAAGGAAGAGCAGCAAAGATTTGAAATTATATTATCAGAAGTATTACAAGCATTTGACGTACAACGAGCAGAAATTTGAAAGTACATTACAGAACCACAATCTTGATAGGACAACTGATCCTGTGATACACAAGGGAGAAAGTACTTTGTCACAAGATGAATGGAGTGATCTTGTTGGGTGGATTATGAGAAATGAACGAGAAAAATAGAGTTTTGTAATATAATTAGAAAATAATATATAGGATGATAGATTTAGAGTATGTATTTGAGTACATTTGAATAACAAATTTGATGAATAATATTTAAATAAAGAGAATATTTTAAAATCGAAATAAAAAAACAAGAATGTATTTACACAAATTAGGTTAAAGGAAGTAATTAATATTTATTTTGAGACCAAAAATGATAAACAGTCAGTCTTTAATACGATATGACGGATTACAACCAATACAAATAAAAGTTAACAGTAACATATAAATCCATAAAATACATTTAATTTCTTGTATAAGATAATATTCAAAAAATTTCAATCTACAATTTAGATTAAAGACATTAAATGTTTACGCACTATTTTCAGCATCTGCCTCTTCTTTGTCGTTACCGTCTTTTTCTTCTACCACAGGAGCTTCTTTCTTTTCTTCCTTCAATTCGACAACCGCACTTTCTTTTAAACTTGAACGTTTTCTTGCCTTTAATTTTTTGGGTTTAAAAGTTCGTTTTTTCTCTGGTATTTTAGGTGTTTCTTCTGATTTGTCGTCTTCTTCCGCCAACAAATTCCTATCTGCTGAACTTTTACCCGTTAATCTACATCTTCTTGATATTCCACGATCATCATCGTCTAAGTCGCTGTATTTATCACACCGAGATCTATTATGCCTTCTTCTTGTAAATCTCGTATCTTGATACCTATCTTGTGTGTCCGTAGAAGAATCATAGTCTTCGTCATAATTTCTAGGATTTTGATTTTTTCGCAATACTTTTGAAATCTCAATATGCAGTTTGGTCTTTGGACGCACAACATAAATGTCATTCACCAGATCAACATTGAGAATGTTGTCATTATAACCGAATTGGTCGGAATAAGTGTCATATCTTGGAGGTATGACACGACCCGATGCGTAGTAGGATCCTTGAAGAGGATCCTCTCCGTATCCACCTGTACCATTAATATACTGCGGAGGAGATCTACAATTATCGTATTGTCTAATAGGCATCTGGCCTGGATATCCAGCATTCCCTTGTAAAAAACTTTGGTTAAGATTGCAATAATTGGAAGCTTGGGAATTCAAATTCTGGCAGTTAATATTTTGCGGATGAATATTAAAATTCTGTCTTGGGATATACCTTGGTAAACAATTATTCTGGAAGGGGGGAAACACACTCGGTTTTTGTGTGTTTATTCCACAGTTTGATAGAGGATGCTGGGAAGGAGGTATTTGTATCATGGGTGGAATTCGTCCATCTAGACCGGGAATTTGTGGATCACCACATCCGCCAATCTTCAGATTATTGTAAGGCAGTGGATTTTGACAAAAATTCCGTTTCATCTGCTGACAATTGTAATTAAATGGACGAACTTGTTCGTTTGTCATTGGTGGTAAAATGCCTGGAACCGGCATCTGATAGTTGTAATTCGGCGGGATATTCTGCTCAAGAGTAGTAGGACACGTCGTATTAGGATGGTATTTTATATCATCACCATTGTCACAAAACAATTGTTTTGTTGTTCTACTTGCCATATATTTACACATGTCTGAGTTCCCCAAAGGATATCCACATGAGCTACCTTCAAGAAGATTCTTTTGTGAATAAGATTCTGTGTTCAGACTACATTGTTCCGATAGACTAATAAAAACAACCAGTGCAACCAGTTCTTTCCATTTTTTCATTTTAGAATGATTCGATGTCATTTTATTTATTGTAAATGTGTTTCAGAGAAGTTTCATGTGTGTTATTTTATTAAATCTTAATTTTTTAATTGTAAATTAAACAAGAAAGAATTGCCAGTGCAAATGTAAAATACATGATAACATACTAGTTGATGGAATCGTACGTTTACTGATTTTATTCCAGCTGATAAAGAAGTTTTAAATTACAAAATCAAAACACATAGAAAAAAAGACGTTTTATAAACAACATTCATCATAAATATTAGTGTTTAAAAGCTCTTTCAAGTAAGAGATAAGCGAATTCAATAAGTATTAACTTGAAAAATACTTAAATTGTCTAATAACCGTATTTAAATATTAAAACAAAATGTAACACATTTTTATTTTAAAACATGATCTTTGCTTTCGACCACCACAATATTAAGATTTTCATAAACACACGCAGCTTCCCGAAAATGAAAACTGGTCTGTTAAGACACACAGCAGAGTCGTGCGGACCATTTTTAAATAGCATAAGTTAATTTATACCACAAATATGTAAATTTTTTATTAATTAAATTGTATTTTCTAGCATTTTTTTATTTTTTGCAAAATAGAACCCGTCCATATTGTGAACATGTGGATAAATCCTTCTCGTCGAACTCATAGACGGATGGTAAGACTGCCCCCTAAAAGTAGGAAATCCTTTTTTTCCTACGTCAACCGTAGGTTCAACAACTTTCGCATCGCTTTTTTTGGATAGCAAATAACTTACAACCTCCTCATTTTCTTTCGGTAGTACCGAACACGTAGAATAAACCATCACACCGCCCTTTTTAAGACTGTCGAATGCTTTCAAAATAAGTTCTTTTTGCTTAAAAACTGTCTGTCTGATATCTAATTCTGTTCTAGATACTTTAACACTGGGATCCTTCGATATAACACCTGTTCCAGAACATGGTGCATCCAACAAAACCCTATCAAGCTTCGGCAAGTTTAATTTACGTCCATCAATATTAGTCACTATACAATTTTGTACATTCATTCTTTGTATGTTACTTCTAAGAGCTATTATTCTGTCTTCATTCACATCATTTGCATACAATACTCCTGTATTATTCATAAGTGCTCCTATATAAGTTGTCTTACCACCGGGTGCTGCACACATGTCCAAGATAACCATGTTTTCTTGGACATCTAAATTTAGCACACTAAGCATAGAAGATGCTCCTTGTATGGTGTAATATCCAGCCAAGTACTCAGGTGTGGCTCCTATCGGCACTGAAGAATTAAAAACTACGGCCGCGTCATCACACCATTCTATATTTTCCAGATCCACACCACGAGCTGCCAATTTCTGTGATACTTCCACCCTTCTGGAAATCAAAGGGTTGGCTCTTATAGTAAATGGTCTCCTCTTTTCTGACTCTTCCATAAACATCAGAGCCTCTTTTTTAGGAAACAATTCAAATATTTTTTCTCTTAGATAGTCGTTATACGAATTTTCTATCATTCAGAAGGGATAAAAAGAAAGTTAAAATTTGACAGAAATTTACAACAAAACGCATTTAAGCTTGTTTTAGTAAAAATTTGCATTACTTGGCTTTGGAATTGAGATATTTAAAATTTTAACATTTTCAAAAAATAAATTTTGTATTAAAAAATTAATCTCCTATAATCACTTCAAGACGAGAAACTCTTATCACAACCTCCTTCTAATCTACAAAATAAACTTTATATCTGTGGTTGATGTATGGATTGTAACAAAATTTAAGTTTTGTGTACGATCCGTCGGGATTAGCATTTAGACAAAACACCCGTCTTATTCTTCCATGAACAAATGCCATGGCACATGACAGACATGGCTCATTGAATAAAAACGCATCAAATCCTGTACAAAGATATCCTCGCTGTGATCTATTCACCCTATCCACACCTTTAAAAACAGCATGTCCAAGTACATCATCCGTATCATATTCTAAAGTCAACAAATCTCCTTTATCTACAATAATGCACGTATCCGCACATCCAAAAGATTTTTTTAGTCCGCTCTCTTTTTTTAAGTATTCTGTCCATTTATCAACATATTCACAATCTATCACTTCTTCAGCAACCTCATGAAATATAGAAGGCCAGACCTTCTTATAATCTTCATATTGCTTCCTTGTATACGCCCTATCTTTCGGTATTTTTACTTTTATTAAATTACAGGATGGTGTGTAATCCGGTCCTACTAAAACATAAGCCCAGTGTTCGTTAATATTTTTTATTCTTTTAAGATAATTTGGAATAGGAAATGTAAAAATTTTATCAAAAATTTTGCTTATTTGTGGTTTGTAAGCTATTATAGCATAACCAGTGGACCACTCTACTTTTTTTTCTTCTTCGGTTGTTTTTAATTTTTTTATTTTTGTGTTCATTTAGTGGGGATAACACGATTTAGCTTAGTAGGTGAATTAGAATGCGATTTAATCGATAAAATGAGATTAGAACATTAAATATAGAGATATTTAAATAAGATATTTTAACTTCTAGAATAGTATCTTAAATGGATAAATCTTTTTTAATCAATTTTTTGTGTAGTTATACAATACATATCTACAAATAAATTCGCATCTTTCACGTCTTCGATTTCTAAATTATCTGCTATCCTCTTCATTGTCTCCTTATATTCTAAACCATTCACATTATCCACACACTTGTACCACAGAAAACTAGAAAAACTTTCTAAATTCTTATAAGTTTCTGTTATAAAATCAACAAGTGCTTCTTTCCTATCTAAAAATTCTTCTTGTGTCATATTTTTAATATATGATTTACCATATTCTATAAACTCAAGTATTCTTTTCTTTATTATGTCACAGGATTTCTCACTTTGTACAATAAAATAGATAAACTCCTTGTCCATAATTTTATAATTGTTTGCAGATACAACATACCCAAACTCTTCGTTAGTTCTTAATTGATTAAAAAACATTTCTTGTAATGTTATTGTAACAAATGTAGAAATACACTTCACTTTTAAATTTGTTGTATTGCCCACACAAAAAAATATTCCACAGGCATTATTTAAAGGATCTACTGTCTTTATTACCAAGTCTCTTTCAATGTTGACCGTTTTATTATTTCTCGTACAATCATTTTTTACATCATCAATATCTTCTCTTAGTGATCTATCTTTTAATATTTCACGAATTCTGAGAGCATCTTCTTCTTGAATATTTCCAAATATACCAACATATTCTAGAAAATTTAAAACGAATTCTTTCTCAATTTCTCCACAAGATTCAGAAATACCATCTAAATATTCTTCAGGTAGCATGTAATCTCTTATATATAATTTTTTCATCCCTTGAAACAATCTATTGTATGGCTGTGATGTATAAGACTTCACATAATTCTTTTTTATTTGATCTACAACAAGATTTTTTCTTTTATCTTCTCCTTTTTTAAAAACAAAATCTAAAAAAAGACAACTTACTGAGACTATCTGACTGGTATATCCGCCTATTTGTATTTCTATTCCATATTCAGTACTAAATATACTAACATCTACCATACAATCTACTAAATAATCGTTGTATTCCAAATAGAATTGTTCTTCTTTTAACTTAAAATAACTGCTTAATTCCGTATAATACTTACGGTAGTTTTTATATTCAAGCAGAATGTAAATATATGTTTTTGGTGTATTGTATGATTTGTCAAATATATATATAAATCTTTCTTTACTAATGTTTTGGTGTATTTGATCTATTAAATTGATTTCTTTTAGTTTTAAATATCCCATTCTAAGGGATACTATAAGAAGAATATTTAGTATTTAATAGAATGAATTAGCATTTTAATGAACGATTTTACATTAAAGATCATGCCTATACCAAAAGTTTAGGTCAAAATTGCTCTCGTATGTCTAATTAATGTTTTAAAAATGTTTATCACAAATAATTTTTATTCAACTTTTTTGTACAAATTCTTTCTTCTTTAAAAGTCAAATGGCAACTTAAGTGTATGATCTTCTTGTAAAACCTTGTGTATATCTTCTATCTCATCTTCATCACACTCAAATATCAAAGGAGAATCAACAAAAGAAATTCCATGTGCATCAAGGAATTCATCTGTATAGTATGTATAATCAAAGTCATAACACATGGGGTAAATATCCATTGTTTTCCTAGTTATTGAATACTTAAATAGAATTTTACTTGAGTATTGAAGTAATAAGACGATTTTAAAAATATTTAAGTTATTTATATCCTACACTAAACATCTATTTTTTATTTGTGTAATTGTACCATTAGGTTTTCATTTTTCTACCTAGTCATATACAAAATTATCTACGTATAAATATCCTTATGAAATTGTCCTTGTGATTTGTGTATTGTCATAGCAAATGTTAGTTTATGTAAACTGTACACTTTTCAGTTATTCTTTTTTCTTGTAAGTGTTTTATCTAAATAAAGTTTTTATGCATTTTTTTTATTCTTAAAAATATCATAAAGATGATGTTATCGATCTAAAATTGTGTAGTCATTACAGGTAATTGTTGTTACTGTCATCTACTATTAATACTTGTTTATATTTCTTGAAAAATATCTTAAGTCGGCTTTAAACTAAGTTACAATTTTGTTTTTTGCAGTTTTAACATCAGTGTGTTTACGTTTTATGTGTTTTGTTTTTAAAGAACAAAAAACAAATTGATATACCGTATAGGTATTTATATAACCAAGGTTTAATAAAATAATAGATTATAACATTTCGTATTGTCTTCTTAATTTATAGACAATAACTGCGTACTACAACTAATTTTGATAAAGATAAAGATAAATATTTTACATAAGTCATAGTACATAAAAGATTATAAAACTTCCTGAATCAAATACTACAATTTTTATATAAAATTGCTATTAAATGAACTAGAAGTTTGTTATTTAATCAAAGTGTACTTGTTTTATAATAAAACAGTTAAAGTTTCTCTAAAAAATTTATTGTGACATTATTTGTAACTATAAATATCAACTTAACTCTCTTCTCATTCCATCCGCTATAGTAAACAATGTTTCTATGTCAATATGTGCAACATTTTGAAGCATATTCATAGACTCCTCATAACCGACAGAAATCAATTTATTCTTCAATATTTTGTACACAGCAGCCACACAATAATAAACAAGTTCAAATCTATTTGTATCGCTCAGGAGTTTATCCCACAACCATAACAACTCTTCTATTTTATATTCGGTACTAAATAAAAAAATTATCCATCTTATACACGTTCCTGCTTTCACATACCCTTTGATACTACACATCTCAAACAACTCTTTATCAACTTCTTTTATAATAAAAAGAACTTTTTCCACTGTCTTGTTTATAGAACTGACGTTTTCTATATCATAAATAAATTTCTCAAACAGTTCTGACATAAGAAAATTAAAAGAGTAAAAAGAATCTTCTTCAGAATATTCAAAGGAAGAATATACAAAGTATATTGGTATAAGTAACATTACCATTCCTTGTAAATAACCTACAGATTTGTTATGTATTACAAAACACTTTAAAATTCTACAAATAATATCTCTATGACTTAGTCCAGACTTGTATTTTAAGTCCAGAAACTTGCATTTCTGTATTCCATCTATAAATATTGGTTCTATAAAAGTACGGGAAACATCGTTTTCTATTATTGGAAAGTATTCGTTCACATTATCTATTTCTTTTATATAATATGAATAAGATTCTCTTTGTCTTTTATAATACATTTCTGATTTAAACTTGTTTACAGGATAGTACCCTAACAAAATTTTCCAGTATAAATGTCGGTATAGTGGATTTTCAAATCCACTATAAATAATTTTTTTTTACCTCTATTTGATTCAGTGGCGTACAATCCTTTGGATTTATCTGCTTGTAAAGAATATCTTGAATGTTCTTTTTGTTTATTTCTACATTCACATACGAATCCATAAGTGATTTACTGAAAAGTATCTAAGCAGATATGAACCAATCAAATTTAATAAAAAAAATATCGTTATTCTGTAGGTTGAATAAATAAAATGGTTTTATGGTATACAATAGGTTATTAGAGTATTCAAATGTTAGATATTAAGGCATTGGGGCATTTAATACCTTAACCAGCTAACCTGCTACAATAATTTAGTTCATCCATATACACATAATTTGTGTTAATATACAAATAAATATTTATCTAACCTACCTAAAATATAAAATGTAATACTGTTAAAATAAGACGACAGATCTCATATTTCAAAAAAGATTGCAATTAATCATTTACTTCAGTATTCCCCAACAAATATAATTCCACTTGTCAAATATAAAACATCCTGTTCTAAATTTTAATATAAAATATTTAAGAATTTCTGCTTACTGATTAAAGCTTTTAATTTTTGCAACAAAGTCACATGCAAGTTTCACAATCATCAAACAATCTTAACGTAAATTATTATTTCTGTTGTGTCTTCTACATTTTATCAACAATCAATTTTCTACTAAAAAAAAGCAACCCATTAAGTTTTTTTTCACAAAGTGACAAACTCTTTCTATCGTATATTTTAAGCCAACACTGTCCTGGAAACATTTTATTCAGTCTTATTTCATACTTTTTACAGAATCTTGATATAATACGTTCTAATTCATATTTGAGCCATTTAATTCCTATTTTGTAATTTAGATTATAAATATACAGAGTAGCTTCTTGCATCTGTAAGGGTGGGTTTTAGATTCTAACATACATATACGGTGTATATAAATTCATTAGGATATATTTTGTACTGAATATTCCGATAGAACATATTTTATCTTGTTGTGTCAAATACCATACAGCCTTCTTTCTTGTTATATTAGATAATGTACTCACACATCAAGATGGGATGTTTCAAATCAAGAAGATTACTATATTAGTAAGTAGTGTTTTATTAATATTCAGTCATATAACAATTTTATAAACACTTAAAAACAATACCACATATACTTTTTATTTCTTATAGCCAACTTGTTCTAGGATTAAAAATATTTTCTACAATATCTCTGTCGTATAAATACAACAAATGGTTATTAATAAAAATTACTCTGCATTTAGTTCATATTTTATACCTTTTATATTATTCAAATATTTTAAATTTTCTAGATTAATATATTTTTTCTATTAAAAACACGGCGACGTGTACACACGCCACGCCTATTAATTCCATATTGCCGTTATTGTCTAATACACAGAAATCTAGTATATTATACATGAAATACTGTATATTTCTGGCCTTTAAAGTAACAAAACATCTTTTCTCTTCTCAAATGCCATTTATAGATGTTTTTTATTTCTGATTTTATGTTCAAGTGTTCGGATGTATTTTTATATTTTAGAACCAGGAAGGGCTCAGTAGATGACAACAAGACTAAGCATGCTAAGAAAAAAAGATAGATATATTGAAAATATCATAGTGTTCTTGTTATTCGTATTAGTAGTAATTTTATTGTTTTGTGAAATATTGTATACAAATTATGAGAAAAGAAAAAGTTTTAAACACAATTTAATTAACTTGTTTAGAATTAAGAATTCAAATGATGATAGTGTATCTTGGGCTTTAAATACAATCAGATTTGTTACGTTATCTAATATTATTACCACTATTATTTACTACTGTCTGTTTAAAAAGTTTAAATACTACATGAAACACAATTGTATAATACGGGGATTCCATAGTTTATGGATTTCGCTAATATTGTACGATTCGGATGGATTAATACTGAGTATATGCTACCATGCATCAGCATGGTTTATACAAGACAACATAGAGAGTCTGTATCATGCTAATTGTGATAAAATAAGATATATTTATGACGTGTTCTTTTTTAATTTGCATGTTTTTGTTCCACTTTTAACATTTTGTTATATTTTAATTAGTGGTTTTTTATTTTTTGTAATATTTAAAAGTGAAATGTCTTATATGATTATTCTTAAGTTGATGGTAGGAGGGTGGCTTATATCATTTTTAGTGTCGTTTTTGGAAGTTGTATCGTCTAGTCTCGTTGTTTTTTGCAGGATAGAAAATTCATCTTTTGCAAATATTTCAGTTATAAAAGATTCATTTTTGAATGTTTTTTATTCACTTGGGAATATTTCCATAGGAAGATTAGATTATAGAGATATACGGACTCTTATACATATAAGGAGTATCCTTACATTACAATACGAGGACGGATTTGTTAAATCAATTATGATGATTCCTTATTATATTTTATATGATATCTTTGATTTCTTTATTGATACATCCAGACCACTAAGGGTGATATACATAGGTCTGTTTAACTGTTCACAAAACCAAGGATGGAATTATATCAGTAACACTTCCGTATTACAAGCACAAGAAAATTATTTTAAAAATGAACTGCTAGAATATATGCATCTTATGCATATCGTCTGTGTTATTATTAATATTTATGTATTCTGTTTTGTTAATCATATTGTTATTGATCTTGATAATTTTTTTAATATAGAAATCAAGATTATACTGTATTGTATAATCACGTCTGTTCTTTTCTGGTATTTTTGTTATTCTGTTGTATATGCTATGCATTATACAGTTCAATATATTCTGGCACTAAGACCTTCACTTAGTGTTTAATTCTGATAAACATGTGTCTTATTGTTCTGATAGCTTAATAAACCTTAATTATGTTAAATAATATTATGTCTTGTAATTGATAATTATATATATTTAATTAAAGATAAGCGAATAGAAGGGATGGAGGACGAATGAGTCTGGTAAAACACGGGTTATACTTTTGAAAATATTTATAGTCTTTTTCCACATCGTACTTCGGCACGATGTCAAGACAAGCTCTTAGCCCGGCAGAAGAATAAAGATAAGAAAAATAAAATTTTTATAGCACAAATTTTACTATTAAATGTGTATTTCTAAGACTAGAAACAACAGAATGCGTCTATAATTAAATTTTCATATCCATGGATAATCTATTAGCCCACAGATACCGGAAGATAATTGTCTACTGAAAGTATAAAACATCAGAAATGAAAAAAGATAGGATCCCAAGAAAAACCAATACAAGCTTTGACAAAAATATTTTATAATCTAACTGCAAAAATAAAATACTTTATAAAATTTTTATACCTAAACTGTGGCGATAGATGTGTCCTCATCATCCTCATAACATCTGTCTTTATAATCTAAATCTCCTGCTTCTTCGTCATCCATAAACATTTCTGGTCTGCTCTTAAATAACTCTAATCCCTGAACTCCTGTTGCAACTGCTTCTACCTTCTTCTGATGCTCAGCCTCCTCCTTGACTTTTCTTTCCTTCCACAATTTAAATGTCTCTTCTGTAAGTGGTGTCAATTTCCCCTCTAAAGACTGTCTGCTGAGCTCTAAATATTCTTCAAGACTTACTTCCACCGACTTATCTCCCTTCAGATCAATCAGCTTGTGTGCATCCTTGCAGTTTGGAAAAGGACACTTCCATTCTTTATTGTATTCCTTATTATTCATAGCATCAAGTAAAAATTTACACACGCGCTTTGGCCCCTGTGCTATTTCTTCCTTCTCGGTCTCCACCTTTTTTACAATCTCGTGTGCAAATCTACATTTTTCTCCCTCTGTACAACACTTATTCAAATAATTTATACACTGCACTGTCTTTGGATCAACACCAACTGGTACTTTTTGCAAAACGGGATTTACTTCTTTTTTTACTTTACTTTTTTTTATTTCATTTTCTTTTATTTTGAGTGCTTCAAGCTGTTTCTCCAGAGATGCTTTTTGCTTCTTGTTTTTTAAACCAAACATTTTTTCTTCTATTTCCTTCATTTGTGCTCTCAAATCCTTGGCAGATGCAGATTGTTTCTTTGCCATGGGTTATAAACGAATCTTATTTTAAATATTAAGAAATCAAGTTACCCAATTTTTTCAAATAGTATTAACTAATAAGACAACTACTTATACATTATAAAAATCACACGTGTTTATCAACAATAGAACAAAAGATCTTATTAATGGACATTTATTAGTATTACACTATCCTACTATTAACTGCTAAATAAAAGACATCTCCTTTAACTAGTAAATGGAATTGATTAGTTTTTAAATAAATAAAAAACATCTTCTATTGACTACTAATTACCATCTTCTATTGACTACTAATTACCATCTTCTATTGAGTACTAATTACCATCTTCTATTAACTAATTGTACACTTGTAAAGTACATTTTTATAGCTTAAATTCCTTCCTCTAGTATACTCCCGTTCTTCTACTCCTGCACCCACAAATATTTTATCTCCAATCAAACTTATACAAGTCACCACACCATCCAATGTAATCTCTTCTACAACACACAAATTGTTGTGTTTAATACTGCACACATACAGTTTTCTATCAGATGTTCCCACTATTATTTTGTCGTTTACCGTTTTTATTTTAGTAACGGGATATGAAAAAGGATACTGTTTAACTACCTTTTCATATTCTACATCGTACAAATACACACCACTGTCTGTTCCACACAAAAGCATCTTCTTATTGTACACATCTACTGATGATATAAATCCAATGTTGTGACTCTTTGTCTTATTAGTTTTAACATTCAAAGTTACTATTTTATTGTCTATTGACACAATTTTATCTTTCAGTCCATCATAGACATATACAACTTTGTATGTTGTGCAGTAATAGCTTCTTAATTGATTAAAACTCAAATCTGTGTACAAAACCTTTCCATTTTTAAGACCAACAAGATATTTTTCATCTTTATTTTCTACAAATGATATATCAAATTTTAGATTAGTAGTCTTAATCTTTTGTGTATCCAAGTTGTAATTGTAGACTTTGTTTTTATTTGAAATACAATTTAAAGAGTTTCTGGAAGACACTATAAACTGAATATTTTCTGAAAACTTTATCAGTTTTTTTTCTGTTAGGTGGAAATTTGTTTTGATGATCTTGTTTGATTTGGTTGATATATAAAGAGAGTCTTCTACACTTGTTATGTCAAGAGGAGGAGAATGTATTCGGCACTTTTTTAAGATTATTAGTCCCATAATAGGGGATGATTTAGAAAAGTGTTGGTAAGAAAGATCTCTTGTTCAAGTATATTAAGAAGTATTTAAAAAACATTTTAAATAGTACATATACAGTATCTAGTTATGATATAAAGTATATACAGTATCTAGTTATGATATAAAGTATATACAGTATCTAGTTATGATATAAAGTATATAGAGCAGTATGAATTATGTTATAAAGTATATACAGTATCTAGATATGATATAAAGTATATAGAGCAGTATGAATTATGTTATACATTATACTACATATATGGTATCTAGTAAGAATATACTACATAGTATTAAATATACAGTATCTAGTAAGAATATACTACATAGTACTACATATACAGTATCTAGTAAGAATATACTACATAGTATTAGACATTATCATACATATTAACTGGAATAGTAATAAAGCCGAAATAAGGACACAATAACATTATATAAAACATGTTTCAATGTTTATATTTTAATAAATATACACTTATATAAAAAACATTTCCCGTATATACTTTGTTATGTGCACTATAAACCCCTTCTACAACATACGTACAAATATCCTTTGATATTCTAATTAAACACAAAAATAAACATTTCTTGTTCATTTCTCAAATCTGATGCACAATATCTGAAACATAGTATTAAAATTTTGAACACCCTTTGCTTACATGGTCACAATCAGAACACTGGATAACAAGGATTTTCTTTTTGATGAAAAATTTATCTCTAAATCTCGTTTACTTCACTCTATTTATTATTATACGATAGTAGAAGAGCCTCTTCATTTAAAGATCAAATACGATGTCTTAGACATCATTTACAAATTTATGGAGACCGACAAAAGAGTACTTGAAAAAAACTACAATCCATACGAAATAAGATTTATGCAGTCTGAGATAGATTTTTTTTTGTCGATATGATTATGATCGTTTGTTGGAAATATGTAATGGATGTAATTACCTGGAATATAACTTTTGTTTAGAAGTTTGCTGCAAAGGCCTGGCTGAAAGATTAAGGTTTAAACAAACAAAAGATATTCAAGCACTTGTTAACGTTGAAAATAACAAATGTGTTATAAGTGAGTTTGAATGGATATCATCGGGAGAAGATGACTAATTGTAAGGGGATATGTGTTGTGGTGTTTAAAATACATTTATCTGTTAGTCATCTACAGTTAAATATTACCATATAAATGTCAGTGTGTCTTGTTTATATAAAGAGAGCAGAAAGGAATAACAAGACTGTTTATGTATTGTGATACTGCCAAGTTAAGAAGCATTTGTTTTATGATATAAACGAACATGCCGATATAGTTTGATAGTAAAATTTTGGGTTATAAATTGGTGAAAAATATTCATAGATAAATTTATTCCTATAACTTACAAACAATGGCCTTTCTACTGTCTATCTTATCATACGGTAAAGTAACTGATTTCTTGTATCTAATTCATAATTTGTCTGACAAGCTTTTATATGAAGTAGATTCATATATATCAGAATACCAACATTTTGTATTCTCATTACCACATATGTACACATCAAACCCTAGACAATTTAATGTTTGAATTCTTAAATAAAGCTTTTTGGTCATTTTTAAGACACCTGTTGTATATATTAATAAACTACTGGGGTTATACAGTAGTACATCAAACTGGTCTAGTAGTTCCTCGTATTCAGCTAAACAATATAAATTATCAAAACGAAGTACAACACCAGATACTTGAAAAATAACTAGATTTGGTACTTCAAGCATCTTGTCATGTACTTTGTCAATGTTAATTTGAATCACTTTACCTACATCTGTGTGATTAGACATCTTGAACATGGTTTAAAGATAAAGAAAACATTTAAAAAAGTCATTAATCTATCAAAGAAAAGCTACCCAGCAAGTAAAAACTCCAATCAACAAATATCTGTGCCAATACACCAGCGTACCATTAAGGCCTTGCTTATAGGTGAATACAAATCCCTTAGGATCAAACACCTTACCCTACAGTAAGACCCGTGCTCAACGGGGTTTGCTAAGAAGATAATATGCCTGTCCCAATGAGAATTAAGTGGACTTGATACCACCAGACACTAAAAACTACGGCTTCAGTAGTCATGCCAAACCTCTCCCAGGTTGAAATATACAACTCTTTTTCTGCCATTTCTACCACCGTTTTTGGCAGTCGCCTGATTGGTTCATTGTTATTTTTAGAACAGTATGTCTGGGGTGACACGTTTGTTCTTGGACAAGTCTGAACCTCGTTACCACCAATTTTTCGGAAAACTCTACTCTTTTAAGTGAAGCTTTTCTTGTTTATTGACGACTTTTAACACTGTCCACGTTTCCCAATGTCATCTTGACCTTCTCTTATTTGAAGATACTTTCAATGATTAACTTCTATATTTTTTGCTTGTATTTCTGATAAGGCAGGACAAGTGATAAAAGTCTTCTTTTTTACCATCAAAGAGACAACAACGACCATTAAAAATTTATTAGACGTGCTTTCATCTACAAATATTTACTTTAATAATTTTTTCTTTACAAACTAATACCAAGATATTATTTTGCAAAATTTTTTTAAATTCAAATAATTATTCTGGTTTTTTTTAGCCTTAATGTTATTGTCAGAATCTTTTATCAAATTTTAAAGATATATTTGTTAGTTTTTTGAATATACTTATACCTTGTTTCAAAATGGCTGTTCTGGTTAATTATAGCTTCTTTGTGTTCTTCTGACAGGTTAAAAGACGCTACTAAAAAAAACACCCCCCTCAAAAAAAGTTTTTTTAAAAATGCACAATAATCTGTTTTCTTAAGTTTTTATACCTTCTTTTTCTAGAGGGGGGGGTGTTATTTTTTGTAGGACCGGTTAATATTTTAAATTCATTATATTCAGAAATACAAGAGCTAAAACACTTATTATTTTCAAAAAGTACAAAGGGTGATTTTTTGGTAGATTCATCTACACTAATATTAAATTATAAACAGTTGAATCTAAAATATTACAACCTTCCATTTTGTTCTTTCAATAATGTGTAGCAGAATGAATCCCTTGAACTTCTTGAATCATAACATCTCTTTTATCATGAGATATTGATTTTTTGTGGTTCTTACAAAAAGGTTACAATAACTTGTTTATAAGTATAAAGTCTTTGGATTTTTTTAATAATCTGCATTTTTTGTACTTGAATTCTTCAAAAGTATTCAACTACTTGGAGCTTTACCGAAACAACATATCCTTCTGATGTTTTTATGCCTCCTATATAAGACATAAGTATCAAAATATATTTTTTACATAGTTTATATAACACGTGTGTTATAAAATACTTCTTTCTTGGTCGTGGTGGGTAATAAAATGGTGCATGAAATATATACGTGGTATTATAGTGAATTGAATTCCGAAAATTATTGTCGCGCGCCAAGCGCGCAACCGCGCCAACAGCGCAACCATGTCTTATTTTGAAATGTCGAGAATACCCCCTTCACATATCGTCGTGAAAATTTAAATGTCAATTTTCGGAATCGAACCCGCGCCATAATAACGTGAATAGATTTCGGATGCCGTTTTACCAAACACGACAACAAACAAAAAATCCATTTGAAATTAAAGAAATTTTGGAAAATGATATATTGGTGTTGGTTTGTGAAGGGAAAGTCATCAAAGTAAATAGTAGTAGATGCAAACATGCTTAATAAACTGTTGACTATATTATGTTTTTTGTTTATACTTGTTACTTTTTACATTTAAGACGATTTTTCTTATGTCTGTATCTTTTCAATTTATTAAAATCCTATCTTTCTATGTTTTAACAAGATTTTTATTTTTGGTTGCGCTGTTGGCGCGCTTTTTTAATTTATTTGTGCATTTTTGTTGATAAAAACCCCTCTCATTAGTTTATAAGGTACAATTATATGATATCTAATCCTAATTTTTAAAAATAACTACATTTATCTTAAAACTTACATTATACACTTCATTTTTATATACTTTTATCTCTGGTTGCGCGCTTGGCGCGCGACAATTATTATATAATTTCTGTGACCTTGTGAAAGTAATATTATAAACATCTAAAAAGCAGAATAGCGTTGTTTTGTGCTGTTGGCACGAAATTGTAAATATTAATTTGATCATTTATACTTCTATTAACATCGTGTGTTGTATATGTAATATCATAATTATAGACGCGGGAATTGTTTACAATTTCACAATGCTAAACTTCTTTTCTAGCCTCAATTTTAATCTGCTATCTTTGTAAAGTAGATATAGTAAACAAAACGTTTAATTGGCCTTCTTGTCAACATCTTTTCTAAAGACTTATTGGCATTTATACAAATATAAAAAATTTATAGTTTGTAAATTTTTTATTGATATAGTATTGTCACAACCCGGTGATACTTTACCGGTCTGGAGGTACCATTCCAGATAGTTGCGTACATAATTTGTATTAAATTTTTTATTATTTTTACTCCCGATGTCTCCCATTCCCCTCTTCTTCTATTTTATTTTTATATTTTAATTTTTCAAGAAAATTCATTTCTTCGTGAAAATTCTTAAAAGTTCGTAAAACAAATTGTAGACAAAATTATGATGTCTACATGTGGGATCATCAGGATACCACAAGCATCAACAAACAATAAAAAATTCTATTTTTATTTGTACAAATAGATATTTATGTTATAAAGATTACAGTTTCCTTCTGAGTTTATTATATTTTTAAATATGCGGTTGACATTGTACTTTAACAAATTTTTTTATAAATAAAAAAAAAACTATAAACCCATGATTCTATTTTTAAGTTTATATACCTGTACTCTACCAAATATTTATGATACATTTGGTGATATAAACTATACTTTGAGATCTTTTAAAGTTTATGAACAACAAAAGCATGTATACGATAAAGAAATCTTAGTAACTGAAATAGAAAACATTTTCGAAGAAATGAAAAGTATTTGCAACAAGTATGAAGATGATGATACTAATATAATTCATAATAGAAGAATAAATAAATTTCTAGTAGATATAACTGAAATAAAAAATACATTTGGTTTATTTGGTAGCAGAAATATCGATGTTAAACTGTTTTTACAAAAATGATCACGAAAATATATCAAGAAAGCGTTGATGAAAACAAAGTTGAGGATGAATATTTACTTCCTTACCGAACGACAATATGTATTGGTTTGAGTGTAAAAATACATTAAGAGATATTTATACTAACATATTAAAAGTATTAAACTTCCTAACACATGAAGATTTAGGAAACATAAAAACCCTTTCGTTGCATCTAGAAACTATATTGAAAAATCAAATTTTGTATGTGTGTAGTATAGAAACCAATATTAACGAGATTTCTGACAACTCATATATAAATTCTAAGGACCAACATAATGTGGTAAATTCTATGAAATCAGATATAAAAATAATTGATAATGACAAAAATATACAAAAACGAAAACATCATTTTAATGACGCAGATAGTCCAGATGCAAAAAAAGTAAAAACAAATCCACAAAAACCAGATAAAATAGATGTAGAAAATTTAAGTGTAAACAATAAACAGGAAGAAAACTGCAATGGAATAAATAAGATATTAGATAATAATATAACAGAAACTACTAAAAGAGAAAAAGAAAAAAACAACAATTTGTCTATAAAAAGTTATAAAAAATGGGTTTATGAACAAATGTTTAAGTTTTTTAATATCGTAAACTTGGAATCTATCATTAATATTTGTATGGAAGCAGGAATAATTAAAAACGAACTATCCGACATTTATATAGATTGTAGAGAAGGATTGGTTGACACAAGAAACATGATAATTCATTTGTGTAATGTTTACAAAAGTCTTAATAAAACAGAAGACTTGGGTATCAATAAAAAACAGACATCAGATTTTTTTAATTCTAAAATCAAAGATTATAATGATCAGGTAGTAGTTTTAAAAGCATTTGATGAATATTTTAGTTTAGTAAATAATATTTTGAATGATAAAATACCAATAGAATTTACTGTGTACGTTCCAGAAGAAAATAGAAAATATCATGTCGGTAATATGATTTATATAAGACCCAAAAAAAATTTTAAGTCTATATTTAATGTAAAAAGAATTAAAAACACAAGAAAAGAGTGGTTTGATTTAATTAGAGATAATACAATTGAATTTGTTGAAGATATAAAGTATTATACAAAAAACGGAAGTGTATTTGAAACATTTGTTGCCTGGGATATACATAAAAGACTAGGAAAGTTTTCTGACGTGGATTTTTTTATTCAATTTTATTTAACAAGAAAATTTTATTCTACTGTTTTAGAATCCGAGTCGGAAAATAAACTTCGTCGTGTAGCTGAAATAAGATGGTGTTTGTATTTTATGAACTTAAAAAAACAAAAATACGACGATTGTCAACTTTTTGAGTTGTTTTGTAAGTCGTCAGTAGATTACGATAATTATGATTTAGAAACCAAGAAATATATACAAGAAGTTATCAATATCTTTTATAAGATGGTAGAAGAAAGAAAATTGGACCAAAATCTACTTAAAAAGTTGTTTTTTTGTACTGAAGTAATAGCTAATAATTTTTATGGAAAATTCAAAAGTGTTTTGTTGAAACACATATTATCGACTGAAGATTTCTCTAAAGATACAATTTATACGTTTATTGTCAAGACGAATATAAGAGTAATGAACAAAATAAATGTTAAAGAAGTTGTTATTGACGATTTGGAATGATAATAATAAATAAATAATAATAAAATAATAATATTTATTCATCAATCAAAGAAATGCCACCCAGCAAGTAAAAACTCCAATCAACAAATATCCGTGCTAACACACCAGCATACCATTAAGGCCTTGCTTATAGGAGAATACAGAATCCCTTAGGATCAAACACCTTACTCTACAGTAAGACCCATGCTCAACGGGGTTTGCTAAGAAGATGACATGCCTGTCCCATGGGGAAATTAAGTGGACTTGATACCACCAGACACTAAAAACTACGGCTTCAGTAGTCATGCCAAACCTCTCCAGGTTGAAATTTAGAATGTTCTAGTGAACTAACGGACTCTAATCCGGAGAACGAGGTGGACCAGACCCCTAACCTAATCCCCGTGCCTCCCTATACCCTATCGGTGTCCATCCGAATCGGCTTATAAGGCTTCGGACTAGTTGAGTATGACCGCGTATACTTGCAATGAGGACCCATTCTTAGGACAATCGCTGTGCCCCCTTGTTGTAGCAGCCACGCGAGGACAACAAGGTTATGGATATTAGCTCAGAGTATAAACTCCTACCCCGCTCCTCAGCCACGTGGAGGCTTCCATTATATGAGAGCTTTTTTGTAGCTATAGCCACTACTTGTTTCGCCATCAATCTTTACTCTCATGGTAGTATCCCTGTATATGTCCTTCAGTGTATTAATTAAATACATTGGGACATTCACTTGAGAACAACAAGGTTATGAATATTAGCTCAGAGTATGGTTTAAGTCATAGGCAGTTTACAATTAAAGGTCTTATGGTTTAAACCATATTAAAAATTATAGCAGAGAAGCAAGTATTTTCTTGGGTAAAATATTGTAGACAATAGAAAAGAAAGTGTTTTGTATATAATCTTAAGCTTTTAAATTGTTTTTAGTAGATAATTGAAAGATCTTATTACACCATATATTAAGTAAACAAACGTAAGAGCACTATAGAATATTTAATATAACAATGTTTATTCAGCACTTCTAGTCTTGATCTATCACTATGTGTAAAAGACAACGTGTAAACAATAATACAATAAAATATATGTGAATAAATCAATAAATAGTAAAGCTTATTTAATATTTTATCTTTTTCTTATATGTACTGTGATTATTATTTCACATGCAGTTTATCAATTACGGCCATATCTACTGTAAAGCACCGGAACTCGTCAGATCTCCGAAGTTAAGCCAGTAAGAGCCTTGTTAGTACTAAGATGGGAGACCGCTTGGAAAAGCAGGGTGCTGTAATTTTTATAAAATAGATTATTCTTGCATGTTTTATAAAAGTTTTCTTGTTGATTTATAAATTCTATTTAATGTGTTTTTGTAAGAAATGGGACAGAAGAAAATACTATTTGCTGTGGTAAAGATTTCTGTATAACATCTTATTTACATGTAATGTGGAAAACATTATAAAGATTTACTAAAATAAACACTCGTTTAACTCGACATCTTTTACAGAAAATTTAATTTATATCTGTTGTGCATATGATGAGGTAATTATAAATTTAACAATAAACTTCATTAGAATCGTTTCATGTGTAAAGGTGTTTACATATGAAAATCTAAGTCCCAGACAAAAAATAAATAGAAAATAGACAAAGAATGAATTGTGTGTACTTTGTGGTTAGATATCAATAATTTATTACATTTAACAAATTTACATATTTTAAAATTTTTATTATCTTATAATCTTTTTTATCGAACAACTTCTGTAAGATAAGATAAGACGTTGTTTTTTTCATACGCCGAATTCTTTTGGTTATTTTGTTGTAACTTTTTGTATTAAGTTTTGTGTTATTCTACCACATTTAGTGTTATTTTTTTTAGTAAAAAATATCATAAAATGACACCTAACCATGAATAAATGATTTTTTTTACAAGTAAATATAATACCAATAAAAAACAGGGATCCGTTTTTACGAAGTACAAGCGTACCATATATTCCATTGTGGTTCACCACTTCAAATACGGTTATGTCTTACGAGTGTATGAAAAGTCTACACTCTGTTTTTTGATTTACGAAGTGAAGAAAGTGGTTGATTGTCTTATAATCGATTATATTAAGAACACCGATTAGAATGAATTATAATTTCTAGGTGACAAATTCATTGTTAAACTGCATAGAAGAGCAAGTGTATCTTCTTGTATATAATGTTGTGTTCTATCTATATAGAACGTCTTTAACTATTTTCACCACATTCTTGATATATTGAATACGGCACTTAATTTTTGGTGTGATTAACCAATCTGTCATCTCTATTTTATAATATCCCTTGTCTTGGATGTGTCTAGCAGCTTGTGTAGACATTTTGTAGCTTTAAAAAAAGAAATGCTTAAACATTTTTAATATATTTTTTGTCTATGATAATGAATTTTAATTTAAAATAATTGTATAATGTATCACAGAATACACAAATTCTGATAATTACACATCACTATAAAAAAGTTATAAATATATCGTTAAGTCTCTTCTAAACCGTAAAGCGACGATTCGTCCCTTTTTTAATTTTTTTATATCCCTGTTGTGTCGCGCATAAACCATGATTAAATCACAAAAATAAATTCTGAAAGAGGCAAGGAGATGATTTTGTACAAAGGACATAAGTACAATCTGAAATCGAGCAAAAAATGTGATATCAATGGCATAGACTGCTTTACGAACAAAATTATATGGAGTTGTAAAAATCCCAAGTGCAGAGGCCTCCTGCATACAAACAAGGACAATGTGGTACTAAAACATACCGCTTGTAATCATCAGCCTGATTATATGGCTAGCAACGCAACATATAACATGTTTAAAATAGCAGAAAGAGTTTTAAAAACCAATGATTCTGCTAGAAACGTGATATATGATATATTTAAAGATTTTATCGAAGAGGAATTGGTGAATATGCCAAAAGTTAAATCGATAACGACTATTATGGTCAGGACAAGAAACAAACGTCGATTTATTATCGACAGTAGTGCTTCTGATATAACCTCTACTATTAAAAAAACCTCACGAGGAGAGTTTTTTCTGCAGTATGATTCGGATATAAATTATAAAGATAGAATTATCATCTTTTGAACAGAGGATAATTTGTTACATTTTGCCAATTCAAAAACTTATCTCTGCGATGGAATATTCAAATCGAGTCCATTGGAGTTTTTGCAATTGTACACATTTGTTTCGGTCTTGAAAGGGAACAGTGTATTTTTAATATATGTTTTGATGAAGACTAAATCTGCAGCAGGATATAGAAAAATTGTTGATTTCTTTAAAAGTAGAATTCCTCAATTTTATCCTGAGCATTTAATAATGGATTTTGAATTAGCTCTTAAAGAAATATTCGGTGTTATATATTCAGAGTGCAAATTAATGGATGTTTATTCCATTACACTCAAATAGTAGTAAGAAAGATGCAAGAATACAAGCTTGTAAATCTGTACAAAGAAAATCATCATTTCAAGTATGCATTTTGTTTCTTACTATCTCTTAGCTTTATTCCTGAAGAGCAAGTAGATAAAATCTTTGGAGTAATAATACAGTATAACAAAGAAATAATTGTTATAATGAATTGAAAATATTTTTTGGTTTTTTTTATAAAAATTGTATTAACAAAGACAGAAAGTTTCTATCATTTTGGAATGTAGTAGACCGAGTTAAAAAATCTAGGTCAAGGACTACAAATTGTCCTTAAGAATGGTATAGAGCTTTAAACAGCTTGTTTAGAACAGCACATCTTAATGTTGCTATTTTTGGAGAAGGAAAATATAATTCAGTAAAAAAAATATTAGAAATATTCTACTGCAATAAAAGTGTAAAAAATCTAAAAAAGATGAATACTAGGAAGAGATTATCTTAAATATTGACAAACATGTTCCTGTAAATTATTTAAAAGCTATCGTTTTTGTCTACAAATGGACAATAAACATTATTTGATTTAATTTTACTAGTTATTTTAGATTTTTGTTTTTATTTCTTTTTTTGTTTACCTTGACGACGCAATGCTCGCGTGTGCGTATACACGCACGTTCTGCGTCACAAAAGAGCCGAAACATTCCCCAGCCAAAATGATTCTTTAGTGCTGTTTAAATCAACTTTTGGTTTGTGGTTAAAAACATTTAATTAGTTTTTACAAAAAAGGTATAAAAGAAAATTTGTACAAAACCCCTATCTATGAAGATTCTTGTGGGATTGACGTTATTGTGTGGCTTATGTAAATGTACTAGTGTTATATAGTGTGTTGAAGCTGATAATGTTGATGATTCTAGTACAAGTAGTATGTATGAGTTCATGCTTAAAAAGTCTTGGAGAGAGAAGGGCGTTCCCTTGGTTAGCGTCCCGGTGAAGCGTTTTATGATGGCGTATAAAGTTATGAACGAATTTATTAAAACAGACATTAATAAGGAGGACATAACTGAAAGTATTATGGCGACACAGCTTGTAAAGATTTTGTTGTTTATAGATTTAAGATTGTTTGGCGATGCTCTCTTACTTTGCAAATTTACTGTAAAAAAAAACATTTCTGAGGTGGTTAAGGAGGTTGAAAATCTTTCAGTTGAATTATTTGAAAAAGCTGGAAAATATCTTGAAGAAATGAAGCTAAAAACAAATGATGATACAATGTATGTATATTTTGACGATTATATTGAGAATTTAAAAAGATTTGAAGAACTTTTAGTATTGTCTAAATGTAGCCATAATACCGAGTTGGGTACAGAATATAATAAACGGAGCAATGCCTTAAGAAGATCATATAATAAATTAAAATGTGTAGTGAATATGGATAATAATTTGGGTGAAAGCGATAAGACGTGTATTAGGTCTGTACTTAATATACTGTACTTCTACATGGAAAGATCAGATCAGTATTTAAAGTTATACAAGGAAGATATGAGTGATGTAATGAAATTTATGTTTAGTACTTTTTTCAAAGATAACGGGAGAAATAATATTTACATATCCAGAAAATAAGCTTATTGGTGAATTTTCGAATGTCATACATTCGGCAATTTATTCTTTAGAGGCTGAATTCGAGGATGACGATTACTTTTATAATTTGATAAAGGACATTTTGTTAAAAATGTACGAGATAAATAATTCGATTGTTTCTGATAAATATTTACAGGAGTTCTTGAAAGATAAGGGAAAAAGTGATGAAGAAAAAAATTTATTTAAGCATTCTTATGTAGAAAAGATAGAAGACCTTATGAAAGAGCTGTTGGAATGGTTTGGAGAACTTGCTACTTTTAATACTGATTTTGATGAAAATTTTTCTGTAGAAGATATAAAAGATCTTTGGAAAGTGCCGTTGGAACCGTATAAAGGATTTATGTTTTATTATTCTGTTTTTGATAAAAGTTTTTAATTATAAACTTATAATACAAGTACAATATCTTGGATATAGGTTTAATCATTTTGTTTTATTCAATAACACCAACAAAGTTTAACTTTAAGAGTTAAAAACCACGCGTAAAAATTAGTTGTTAAATTTTTTTTAAACTTAAAAAATTTTGTAAAATATGATAAAACTGGGGATGGCCAGAATACCGAACTGAAGATAAAACTTAATGAAATTATTATAAATTTAAATATCTAATTGTTTGATATTAAAATAATTTATGAAATTAGAAAATGTTAGTCATTTATTAAATTGGGGTAAAATCCCTTAGAGCCTGCCTCCATATGGTTAGTCTCATACTATTCCTTTTAAATCATTGTGTCTCCGCTTAATAATTCCCCCATCGTTAACTCTAACTATATATGAGTCATCTTCATATTTTGCTACTACCTTCCCTGACGATACATATCTTCCAGCGTCGCACTTTGTCTTGCTTCTCATATTTACTCTTGTTGCGATCCTCACTGACTGTCCCCGTGTAATTTTTTCTGTATCATCTTTTAAACATATGTGCATATTCTCCTTGTTCCGAGTGAAGCCGCCTTGTTTCTTACCTAACACTCTCTTCTTCGCCTCAAATTGCTTACGCTTTATACCTCTATGGTACTAATTACTATATCTATTAGCAACTTCCTTAAACATTTCCTCCATATTCTCGCCTCCTCGTTTAAATACGCCTTCTCTTATAGTCTTTATGACTCTCTCTATTCTTCCATTACTACCGTGCGACTCTACACTAGTCTTTCTGTGGTTTATTTTGTTATCAACACACAATTTCTAAAGTCCACGTTCTCAGACTCTTTCGCATTATCGCTTATGAGCACCTCCGGTACCTCGCTCTCTAAACCATTCTTGTAATACTCTTATAATTTCTTCAGTTTATCTGTTTTTTAAAATCTTTCCGTATAGTTCTCTTGTGAAGTAATCTATTCCTACTAGAACCCTCTTACTAGGATTGCCAGATATCATAATACATATTGCGATGTTCTCACATCTCCGCGTCGTAGTCACCATGACCACTCCTCCTTTCGCTTTCACATTCGCTACTTGGCATTTTTTGCATTCTTTTATAACTTTCCCTATTTGATTTTTCATGCCTAGCCAATAATATTTCTTTCTCAATTCGTAATACGTTCCCTTTATACCTCTGTGAATCAAGTCTGCAAAATTAATCTGTCTCTTCTACGTTTGGTATCTCTACCATTTTACCGAACATAAACACCCAGTATTCTATTCCATTTATACTCAATTTATGTTTTCTTTCTTTGCCTTCCCTCTGGTTTTCGATTTTCTTTTCTTTCTTTTTGACATCCTCCTCATCCACTTCCTGGTATTGCATGCTCAATGCATCGGCGTCTTTTATCTCTTCTCCTTTCACGTACTGTGTTTCAAAGTCACATTCTTGGATTTTCTCAATCCACCTATTTATCCTAGTGTTGTCAATACAAGGACTCTTTCTTATCACCTCTAATGCCTTGTGATCTGTCATTATCTCAAATTTCCTTCCTATAAGCTCGTATTCAAACTTTTTGATTCACCAAAAGACCGCCAACATCTCCATCTCCGAAATTGTATACCTTCTTTCTGTTGGTGTGAGCTTTTTTGATGCCCATTGTATTGGTACCCATTTCCCTTCTTTGTTAATCTACTATAAAACTGTTGCTATACTCGTACCACATGCATCTTTCCTCAACCTGGATTTTTTGTATAATCCGGTATTTTTAAGTCATTCGTGCTTCATAGAGCCTCCTTTATTGTTTACCGATTTAAATTCGTCCTTCGTGTTGTCTGTTCAGCACCACTTTTTGTTGATCCTTAATGCAGACGTAAGCTCTTCCGTAATCATTAAGAAATCTTCAATAAAACTACTAAACCATCCTGCAAGTCCTAACAACCTACGTAATTCTTTAATATTTTCCGTTATTTTATATTTTAACGCCTTGTTTTTTAATTTCAGAAGGTGTCATACTAGTTCCATCGGCTACCCGGAAATTCCCAAAAAAATAAAAAATTTACCCATATGAACAACAAAGAACGCAGTGTGGAATATCTCAAGAGCGAGAAAAACGAACAAATTGTAATCCACAATGACCACATATACAACGAAAATGGTAGTTGTAAAACAGGCACGAGATGGAGATGTAAGTTAAGAACATGCCATGGTAAGATATTTACCAAGGATGGCGAGGTTGTTCGAGCTGTGGAACACAACCATGACCCATTGTGGGAGAATGTAAAAGTACTTAAACTAAAGCAAAGTATTAATGATGCATTGGTTAGTACTACAGAATCTCCTATGGACATTGTTGTTAATCAACTCGCTAATAGTGAGTTGAAAGGATGCAAAGTTTCACAGCTGAACAATATGCGAGATAGCACAACAAAGAAAAGGAAGCGTCTTAACATACGGACAGATGAAAGCTATGACGATATCCCGGAGTTTTATACAAAAACACTACGGGGCAATAAGTTTCTGTTATACGATTCCGAGTATAAGAGCGAGTCGCGTATTGTAATTTTTTCAGACAGCGAAAGCCTAGTGCATTTTGAAAATGCAAGTCTTTGGGTAGGAGATGGAACTTTTTATTCCGCTCCAAAGCCCTTTTATCAAGTATATACGTTCGATGCTATTGTCTGTGGCAAGTTTTTTCCTTTTGTCTATGCTTTACTTTGTGATAAAAAGCTTTCGACATATGTGAGATTTCTGAATAAGCTCACCGAATATATAAATTGTTCAAAAGAACGACATGTATTGTTCGATTTTGAGCATGCTATGATAAGTGCATTCAAATGCTACTTTCATTTTTGGCGGTAAATCTGAAGGAAAGCACAGTCAACCAATAACACAAGAGAGTATAAGGAAAACAACACATTTAGACCGGCATTTCGTATGTTATTGGCTCTGGCATTTGTGCCTAAAAAGTTTGTTAGACGCGAGTTCATCAAGCTTAAAGCCTACTGTGAAACTTCTGGTAGCTTAAGCGTGTCAATGGCGGATATACTCGATTATTTCGAGCATACATATATAGGAAAAGGAGAAAAAAAGAGCATTATTAGTATAAAAATATGGAACATTTATGATGAAACGCTAAACAATTTGCCAAGAACCACAAATACAATTGAAGACTGGCATAGAAGTATAAAGGAAAAAGTGCGGGTGGCCCACCCAAGCTTAATTATGTTTATAAAAATGCTCCAAAGTGAAAATATTCTAGCTTTACAAAAATTAAGTAACATGTTTAATAGAGGAGATTTTGACTCCAACATGGCTAGAGAAGATGTTTTTATAAATATACTAAGTAATTACGACAAGTATTACGATTTATTTTACTTAAAAGCAATAGTTTGTAATTTTAGATGGAAATTAGAATAAGAATTATTATTTTTACATTTTGTACAAGGGTTTTTTCTAAAATATTTTTTGTCGAATTGCCGGTTTTTCGCCAAAATGGCGAAAACCCGGCAAACGGTCTGAAATGTTCTAACGATTTAACTATTGCGTATAGTTCTTTTTCAACTACTGAATAATTTAATTCACTTCCTTGAAACTTCTTACTATGTACTTCTATAATTCCGTGTTCTTGCCACAAGACACTACCAAATCCTAGATCTGATGCATCCGTTTCTAACACAATTTTTTTATGAAATTTGGTTTTTTTTAAAGTAATACAATTTGTCAGTGTGTGGTATAATTTACCACATGGACTAAAGGGAACACAATAAATTGTGAAAATTTTAAATCTAAAATTTACAAAGAAGGGCATGTCAGATAGGACGAACAGAGTGGAGGACAACCGGAGAATCAGAGAGCCACGAGCCCACAGGGGCATCACTACGAAGGACCCACGAGGGTCGTACAATGCCAGCAGACCGGCAATAATAAACTAAAAGTGTTTAATCTAGTGAAGGAATACTTACGCACAGGCGTTATTCCCCTAGGTTATACTATACAGTGACAAAGACTTTGATTCGTCACACAAATGAAATATGAAGTTTGAACTCCATTGGTTTATAATAGTTTTAGTGATAATCAAATTGATTATTAAAACTATAAATAGAACGTTGTATTACGTGCATGCAAGAATTTAATATATTCTTTTCTTGTTGTAATACACTGTAATAGCAGGTATTACATGGTCCTACAACGTTGGTTTCCAGAGAAACAAAACTTTGTTTATAAAATTTAAAAGAAGGGGATGACAAACTTGGAAGAGAACAGGAGGATGGCTATCGACCACGAAGAGAACCTCAAGAGGAGGAATGGGCTCAGAGGAGGCATGGTACAACCAAAAGGGTTGAGAAATAAAAGTTTGTTAGAAAATTATTTTAGAACCGGGTCATTCCCGGGAGGGCATGTCACTTATGTTGACACAATTTGTCATTAATTTTCTTACTCGTTGCAGTTCCATTTCACAAGCTTTTGTCCACAAAATTTTTGTCTTTGCAGTATTTTTTAACAAATTTGTAATGTTGATCGTTTCTCTACTTAAATTTGGAAGAAAGTGGCTATACCAATTAATCTTTTCTAATAATTTCTGCACCCTTTCACGATTTTTGGCACCGTAAGTATTCGTGTCAAATCAAGACCGTCTGTCTCGGGCTGTACACCTTCTCTACTAACTATACACCCCAAAACCTTAATTTTTTCTTTCCTAAAATTACTTTTTTCAAAATTAATTTTTACTTGATAATTTTCTATTATCTCTAACACCTTCAGTAATGACTCGTTGTGATTTTTTAACATCTCTCCCTAGACTACTATGTCGTCAATATACACAAAAGTATTTTCTGCGTTTTCCAGTATTGTACTTATTGCTTTTTGAAAAATCTTTGGACCAGATTTCAATCCAAATGGTACCCTTCTATAGCGGTATTGTATACCTAATATTGAGAATCCTGTTATATTTCTGCTTTCTATCTCTAGTTCTGGTTGGTTGAATTCATTTTTTAAATCAATTTGACCATAATATTGCTTACCACTAAGCATCCTTAAACTGTCATGAATCTTTAAAATTTCTACAATTTCATTCATAATGTTTTCATTAATTCTCCGATAATCAAACACTAATCTAATTTCCTTATTCTTCTTCTCTATCGCAAACGCCGGACTTGCAAAGTTCGAACTACATTTTTCGATAATATTCTCCTCAAGCAATCTTTGTATCTCCTTATTTACTCTTTCCTTTAAACTTTCCGCCACAGGGTATGGTCTAGCCACATAGTACTTAAACGCATTTAACTGTTTGATTCTTATGAGTTCAATCTTTTTCACACACGTGAAGACCCGTTAATACTTTTATACCTTTCTATAGTGTTTGATACTACTTCTATTAACTCCATACATTTGAAAATTTTCTCCTGGAAAAATTTGTTATCCAGCAAGTTTCCACAATCCTTTTTATAAAATGAACCCTGTTTATTTTCAATTTTTAGTAACCCTATTGAATAATCAATATTTACTGCATTCTCCACCAAAAACTCGTTTCTTAAAATAAGTACTTTCCTGCTATTGTTTAATATTCGGAACTTTACTAACCGTGATTTATTCAACATGTCTAGATGCACTTGACATTCAACCGCTTTGTCACTTTCGGTTATGCAATTATTGCCAAACTCCGTCACAATTTTAAAATCTTCTTTTATCGGCACTTCTAACAGCCGTACATAATCCAGACTAATAATTCCTAGAAGAGCCCGTATCAACTAATAGCATGACTTTCTTCTTTTTAATTTCACCATCTAAGTTTATTTCTTTGACTACTTCTACATGTTCTTTAAGCATCCTATTACTATCAATTTCTGAATTTTTAGCTTCACAATCTTCCTTTGGTTTATTCCACCAACAATTAATTGTATCATGAGTAGCATTCTTACACTTACTACACCATCTCTTACTGTATCCTCTCTGTGCTTTTCTTTCTAAGCGCTTGACTTTCTTAGTATCGTCACCAATGTTCTGACTAACACTTTGTCTACCACCTTCACTAATGATTGTTTTCTCTAAATTATTTAACCACTCTTCAGCTTCCTTTTGTTTAAACCACAAATTATTTCTGATTAATTCCTCTTTAGTTGCTTTACCAAGTCCTTCAAAAAAAACATTTCAAAATTTCTATTAAATTCTTCCTTAGCACACTCTACACAAACTTAACTTGTTCCTAATATTGGCTTTATACTTACTTATATAAGTAAAATCATACTGCTTTAC
Organism: Pardosa pseudoannulata; assembly: GCA_032207245.1. Classification (NCBI taxonomy): domain Eukaryota; kingdom Metazoa; phylum Arthropoda; class Arachnida; order Araneae; family Lycosidae; genus Pardosa; species Pardosa pseudoannulata. Next base: position 121,080 of record JAGEOH010000035.1, read on the forward strand.
TTTTCCAATTTCTTTGCTCAATCCTATCAGATTATCTCCATCGCTCTTACAATTAAATGTTTCATCTTATTTTCTTCTTTTTTAAAAATACTTCTATCTATTCTTTTATCTCTAATTAACTTACTTACAAGTAGATTTGTTTGACTCTCTGTCCAGCCATTATCCTTCACTGTCTCCTCTAATATATCAAACCATTCTAAAATGTCTATTTTCGTGATATCGTCAATAAAACTAATCAATTGCTGTATCTTCACACCGAGATCTCCTACATTCACTTCCTGTTAGATATTCAAGTTAAAGGGTATTTATTATAAAATATTTATAGAGAGAAGAGGGTATCTCTCAACATCCCCCCTCACAAAAAGTAATTGTCAGGGTCGATTTTTCTTAATTGCGTGATATGTTTCTTACAAAATCTATTCTCAATTTGGATCTCGTACGAGTCATTTGCATAAATAGCTTTTACAGATCCTATTCCACAAAATTTTGGCTGCCCTTTGTACTTATGTACGTCATCTTTCATGATCACCAGATCTTCTAACTGTAGCTTACTATATTTGCTCGGTTTAAACAATTTCTTATACATCCTTATTCTATTCTCCATTAACCTTTGTTTCACTGTAGATAAATTTTCCTTCTGTAGCGCCTCATTAGGTGTTGCAGCTATTGCTGTGTGAGTTATGTTATTGTATGCAGTAATGGCATTCCTCACCCGTCTACTAAGACTTAAATTCTTATCCTGTTTAAAAATAGCTTCTCCTAAGGTTCTATTAAATCGCTCAATTCTGCCGTTCGCACAATGATGATACGGCGATGTTATATGATGTTGTATGTTGTTTTCCCGCATCCACCACGTAACATGTCCAGAAGTATTTTCTTTAGCTGCATCTGATACAAAGCATTTAACATTCAACTTCCTGTGTATGATCTCAAGCATTTTTCTTATATTCTCGCTTGTCTTCATCTTGAAAACCTCCGCATAGGCATATCGTGAAAAGTAGTCTATTGCCGTAATAATATATCGATTATCTATTGGGCCCATAACATCAAAGGCCACCTTTTCCCCAGGAAAATACGCGTTAATATGTCGAAATCCATTAATACGTATCGGATTGTACTGCTTGCATCTAAAGCATTTCTTCAATATTTCTTTTTACATTTTCAAATGTCACTTTGGTTTCTAGGTACTGCTCTTTTAATGCAGTATACGTCGCTCTTGCTCCTCTATGTACTACTGTTTCATGTACTTTTATTATGAGCGTTACTTCTTCGTCCATGTCCACATTGTTGACTTCTGTACAGCAACGCGAAAGTGCATCTACATGCTGTAGCTCCTTTGGTTCCCTGTATTTAATTTCAAAGTCAAAGGCTTGTATCCGCTCTATCCATCGCATAACTCTTGCTGATTGTACCACACCTTTAGAACTTATGGCTTCTAGCGCCTTATGATCCGAAAAAACTGTAAACTTTCTTCCTAATAAAAAGTAGTTAAAATGATCCATGGCCCATAATACCGCGAGCATCTCTTTCTCTGTAATACTGTAATTCATCTCGGTTTTTGTCAGTTTTCTTGAAGCGTACGCTATCGTTCTTTCTTGTCCACCGATTTCCTGGCACAATACTGCGCCCAATCCATAATTCGATGCATCAGTTTGTAAAATAAATTCTTCTTTGAAATCCGGCTGAAAAAGACATTTTTCGCTCATCAATTCTTGTTTCAATCTTTCAAATGCGGTTTCCTGTTCTTTCTCCCAACCAAAGGTTGTGTTCTTCGCTAATAATTTGACTAATGGGTATGAAAGTTCTGCGCAGTTTTTGATAAACTTGCGATAGTAATTCACAAGCCCGATGAACTTTCGTATGTCATCACTATTCTTAGGTCGTGGAAAGTCTTTGATTCCTTTTCTCAAATCCAGTAGAGGCTCTGTTTTATGTTGGGATATTTTATGTCCCAAAAATTGTATGCTTTTCTTCATGACTTCCATTTTCTCTCTGTTTGCTGTAAAACCTTTTTCATTCAGCAAATGGCATATCCTTGAAACCGCCTCCTTATGCTCATTCATACTTTCGGTATATATAAGAATATCATCTACATAGGCAAAACATGTTTTACCTAGCTCCTGTTTGAGAGTCTCATCAATACATCTTTGGAACACCGTGGGAGAGTTCTTAAAGCCCATTGGCATGCGGGTTCACTCGTATGTCCTATTCTTAATACGAAAAGCCGTTTTCTTTCTATCTTCCTTGTTTAAGTATATCTGGAAAAAAAGCTTCTTTCAGATCAATTTTTGTAAAATATTTTGCTTTTCCTAAACAATGTATCAACTCTTCCATTCTTGGTAATGTATATCCGTCTAATTCTACAATCTTATTTAATTTTATTAGATTCAGTGTCAGTCTTACACTGCCGTCCTTTTTCTCTACCGGTCTTACGTTGTTGATCCAAGTAGACGTACTCTCTGTTATATAATTTCTATCTATTAATCTTCGAATTTCTTTGTCAACCTTTTCTTCCCAAGCCTGAGGGATCTTAAATGATCTGTCTACTATCACCTTACCTGGGACAGTTTCTATGCTACATTCATAATTTTTAACACCACCATCTTTCCACGTGCATAGTCTCTCAATTTCTTCCTCAAACAATCCCATTAATTTCTCCTGTTTATTTCTTTTTTGCTCTACCAGAAAGGCCCTTCCTAATATAATCGCTTCATCACTGCGCCGTGGCAGTACTAACAATTTCGTTTGGTAGTCTCTATTCTTTAAAGTGAACTTTATTGTTATATGTTGGGTCTGAACCCCTAAGTTATTAAATGCTTAACATGGCGAACACAAGGATGAAAAGGGAAACAGGAGGAACCCGTAGTCAAGAGGCTAGAATGATGTTTAAAGAGGCAAGGAGGATAGAGATCCGCCTCAAGGTTATGTTGGAGATAGATAGAGTAGAGTGGAGACAAGTGTTAGAGGTTGCTTCACAAGAGTTGCAGGATTTTATTATAGAAAAAGTTTATTCGGGCGTAAAAGATTGGGACGAGATCGTGAGGGAACTTCAAGGAAAAGCGAGGAAAGAGAAGAAAGAGAACAAGATGAGAGAGAAGATATGTGTGAAAAGGTATTAAAGACGGTGCTAAATGAGTTTAGAGAGAAACGAAGAGAAGAATTTAGGTTATATAAGGTTGGGAAAGTGAAAAGAGATAGAACAAGATGTTTTATATGTGATTTGGTTGGACATTATGCCAGAGAGTGTAAAAGAAGTGTTGATAACGGACAAAGTGAAATAATGTATAGGGGGAAGAAAACAAAACAAGTAGTAGTTCATAAAGAAGAAATTAAATATAAAGATGAACCAGGGGGTGAATATTGGAAGAAAGGAAGTAACAATAAGAGAGTAAAAACAGTGAATAGGCTTGAGGAGTTAATTGAGAAATATCCAGAAGTGTTGAAAGAATCAAGTGAGAAGATTAGGTATTTTACAGGTGAGAAATGTTCGATTCATACAAAACAAGGAGAAAAAATCGTTAAAAGGGGACAGAATATTCCGCATTACATGAGAGAAAAGTTCGAAGAATATTTAAAACAGTTGGAAGAGAGAAGTATCATAAGAAGATCTAAGAGTGATTGGAGGAGTCCTATAAGAGCAATACAGAAACCAAATGGAGATGTGAGATTGGTGAGTAATTTTATGGCGCTGAATGAGCTAGTGGAGAAGGATCCATATGCACTACCGTTGATAAAAGATATTATTCGGGCTACACAAGGATCAAAGGTGTTCACTGTAATAGATTTAAAAGAGGGTTTTTATCATGTCGAGATAGAGGAACACCATAAGCATAAGACAGCGTTTGAATATAATGGCGGGTCTATGAATGGAATAGTATGGTAACGGGCTTTAAAAATTCGCCTCATATCATGCAGAGAGTAATGAATAATGTTTTAGACGAATTCAGAGGGAAAGGAGTCGAGGTGTATATGGATGATATAGTAATTCATGCCAAAGAGACAACAAAACATAACGAGTTATTAGAAAGAGTGATTATAAAATTTAAAGAACATGGATTGAGAGTTAATCCTAAGAAAATACAATATAGACGAGACGAAGTGGAATTGTTGGGAGTTACTATTAACGGAGAAGATATAGGATCAAACGAGATGAAGAAACAAGAGGGTTTGGAATATAGAAGACCAGAAAATGTGAAGGAATTAAGAAGGTTTTTAGGGTTAACAAATTGGTTTAGAGACTTTATTCCCAACTATGCTTATAGAGCAGCTAGACTTAATGAGGCTTTAAAGAAGGATGTAAAATGGGAGTGGTCAGAGGATATGGAGAGGGCATTCAATGATTTAAAAGAGGGACTACGTGATATGAGAAAGTTAAAGATTCCAGATAATAATAAAATGTTTAGAGTTCGTACAGATGCTTGCGATACAGGCATAGGAGCTATTCTATTACAAGAAAATAACGAGGGTAAATGGGTTCCTATTCAGTGGGCATCGAAGATGTTGACACCAGCAGAGAAGAGATATACAATAAGTGAGAAGGAGATGTTGGCGGGTTTATTTGGGATTAAGAAATTTGAAAGTGATTTAAGAGGAAGAAAATTTCATCTAATGACGGACCATAAAGCGTTGGCTGAAATCAGAAACAAGCCGTACTTTAACAATAATAGAATTAATAGATGGGTAGAGAAGATACAAGAGTTTGACTTTACGATTGAATATGTGAAAGGGGAGAGGATGAAAGACGCAGATGCTTTAAGTAGGCAATATGAATCCGTAAACAAGTCTGAGAAACAGGAAAATAATAGAAAAGAAATGGTTTACAAACAAAGAAAAGGGAAAGAGATGAAACACACGCTCGAGATAGAGGGTAAGAAGTTTTGGGAGTTCTCAACAGGAGAAAGAAAAGAAATTTTGGAAATTGAGAAAAGAGACGATGAAATTAAGACGATACACGAAAGAGCTAAATCACCGAGGAGTAAAAGGCACCTACTATACTATAAAACAAAGATGGTACTGGCCAGGAATGAAGGAACAGATAAATAGAGTTCTTAAAGAATGCGAGACGTGCAATATAAACAATAGAAAAACATCAGGGAGTTGCGATTTCGTTGTTACTAGGAGAAAGCTTGAGAAAGTAGCGTTAGATTTGATGGATATAGGTAGTGAAAACAGGTACGTGTTGGTAGGAATTGATTATTTTACTAGGAGACTGTGGGGAGCAGGATTGAAATCTAAGGAGACAGATGCAGTTCTAGAGGTTTTACAAAAATGGATAAAAGAAGACGGATTCCCAGAAGAATATGTAACGAATAATGGAAAAGAATTTACAAGTAATAAGTTTAAAGAATTTTGTTCAACGAATAATATTAAACACTGGAAAGTAGGATTGGAGGCTCATAGGAGTAATGGAAGAATCGAGAGGTGCATCAGGACGATAAGAGAAGCAGTTGTTAAACAAGAAGAAGGTTCCTTAGAGGTGAAAATAGAAAAAGCAATTAAAGGATATAACAATTCGCTACACACTGCGATTAAATGCACACCAATGGAAGCATGGAAAGAACAGTCAGGAGAAATTAATATTGAGAATGATGTAGGGGGAGAATATGCTATGAATTTTAAGAGGAGATTTAGAGAAAAGTTTGTACCCGGTCAGAAGGTGAGAATAGCTAAAAGGGAAAACTTAGGAACAAAATCGAAAATGGAAAAAGGTAGATTCATGGGATTAGGGAAGATTATGGCGATGTGTGAGAACGATTCATATATTGTAAAGACTGAGGAAGGAAAATACATAAAAAAGAGGCACTATGATCTAAAAGAGTGTAAAGGAAAGAAGTTTGTTGATAGTGGGAAGACTAACCGTCTAGAGAGGGGGATGTTGGGTCTGAACCCCTAAGTTATTAAATGCTTAACATTATATATTCTGTCACTAGAAATGGTTCCAACAAGCACGTCACCAGAGTTAATGGGGTTTTCGGTTTAACCACAGTGCATCCGACTTTCTTCACTACTTTTCTTGTTGCAAAACTATACACGGAACCTGTATTCATAATTACGTTAAATTTCCACGGACCTACATAAACATAATATTTTTTTAATTAATTCGTCCAAAAATTCGATGTTATTAATCTGCTTACTTGATAACTGTGTTATCCTCCGGTTTTTTTCTTTGTCTTTCTTGTTTCTCCTATACGCATCCCCATTTATGATTTCGATTTTTTTCGTAATCCTTAAAAAATCTTCGTCTATGCACGTACACCCAATCGTTGCTTTTTTGATTTCTTCTCTACACTTTCTTAGTCCTAGATAACTTATTTCCATGATAAGCTCTTCATCTTCTATGATTTCCTTACCTAGTTTTTCCATCCTTACAAAATATTCGTAGCAGGTTTCGTCCTTCCTTTGATACTCTCTCAAAAAGTCTCTTTTCGTAATATTGGAGTTACATTTTTCCAATAGAGCCATCTTCCACTCCTCGTATGTAAGTTTTCGGTACGTTCCCTATACCGGACCGTAATGGAATTTTTAAAGGACCCCCTATGGCAAGAAGTTTTTGTGAAAAAATCATCGATGAGCAAAAAAAAACTTGCAAATTATGAAGTTCTTGAATTTGACTTCACAGAGGAATTTATTGACGAAATATTTATAAATTGTGAAAGTCAAAATATATTTTTAGCACGTATTGGTATTATTCATAATTCCGCATGATGCACAAAATGTCCGGGAAATCCGTATATGAGGTACGTCAAAAAGGCCTCAGATGGATATCTTTGGATTTGTAAACGCCCATGCACGTTTACCAAATCAATAAGGCATAACACAATTTTTAGTTCATCAAGGCTAAAATTTAAGACTTTATTTAGATTAATTTATAAGTACATAAACAATCTAAGCCTGGGTGACATTGCATATGAATCAAATATCGGCAAAAACACGGTAACGAAGTATTCATATATGGTCAGATCATTGATCATAGACTATTTAATTGAATAGAACGACAAGATTGGTGGGTATGATCAGAACAATCTACCTATATATGTAGAAATAGACGAAAGTCTATTTTTTAAAGCTAAGTACAATAGAGGAGCGCATTCCTCTGGACAGTGCTATGTAGGTGGTGTAGAAAGAGGTACAAAACGCTCTTTTATTGTTCCTGTGATAGATAGGACAAAAGAAACGATGATAAATGTTATATCTGAGAATGTGAATCCTGGAAGCATAATCATCACTGATGAATGGAGGTTTATACTCATTACACAGTAAACCACAGCTTAAATTTTGTTAATCCTGTTATCCACACTCAAAAGATTGAAGGTTTTTGGTCTCTAACAAAAAGATATTTACGAAATAAACATGGAATTAGCCAATCTCTACATTTTGAGTATCTTTTGCAATTTATATGGGAGTTTAGAGTTCAAAAAAGAAAAAGATTTAATATGTTGTTGACACTTTTAAAATTACAAAATTAAGTTTTTATTCTTATTTTTTGTTTTTATTTTTTTATTTTTTCATTACGGTCCGGTATAGGGAACGTACCGATTAATTGATTACTTAAACATAGAATCAGATCAGAACATAGGAAGACCAGTAATACTACCATCAACATTTCAAGGATCACCAAGAAACATGAGAGAAAGATATCATGACGCTATGGCAATTGTATCTAAATACGGCAAACCAGATTTGTTTATTACAATGACATGTAATCCAAATTGGAAAGAAATAAGAGAGAATTTATTACCAGGACAACAACCATGTGATAGACCAGATCTAATAGCAAGAGTATTTAAACTTAAATTAGAGGCACTAAGAGATGATATAATAGAAAATAAAATATTTTGTACTGTAGTAGGTCATGTATACACAATAGAATTTCAAAAAAGAGGATTACCACATGCTCATATGTTATTCATATTAGAAAATAAGATTAATAGTGTTAATAGAATAGATGAGATAGTAAGTGCAGAAATACCAGATATTAAAGATGACGAAAGATTACACAATTTAGTGATGAAACATATGATACACGGACCATGTGGAAACATAAACCAGAACGCACCATGTATGGAAAACGGTATATGTACAAAAGATTATCCAAAAGAATTCAATAATCAAACAAGAATAACAGACGGCTATCCTATATACAAAAGAAGCATTGGTAAATGGTATGAAAGTAAAAATACATCTATAAACAACATACATGTAGTTCCGTATAACAAATATTTATTAAAAAGATATAATTGTCATATTAATGTAGAAGTATGTACATCTGTAAAGTCTGTTAAATATATATTCAAATACATATACAAAGGATACGATTGTGCTAACTTAAGATTATATAATAACAATGAAATTGATCAATACATAAATACAAGATATGTAAGTGCACCAGAAGCTACATGGAGACTATTAGAATTCAAAATGCATAACAGATCACACAAAATAATTAGGCTACCAGTACATCTACCAAGAGAACAAACGATAAGATTTAATGAAGGATCAGACAAAGAAAAAATAATAAATTAACTAAATAACGACACATTTTTAACAGCATACTTTAAATTACATTAAGATGATATAGAAGCAAACCAATATTACTAAGCATAAATACCTTTATACTATGTATTTGTAAATGGTAAATGGAATAAAAGATAAAGATTACTAAATAAGATTATATACTGTAAGTCTTGAAGAAAAGTAAAGATATTATTTACAAACATTACTTTTAAAAGTTAAAAATGCTGTAGAAATGGCTTATCTGTAAATATGAAGGTTCGCCGTAACGTGGTTGGGTTTTAATGTGCTATACCAGAATGACGTTATATGAAACACAATCACAGTTTAAAGTATTTAACCAAAATATATTATAATAATCATGTTTTTTTATACCAACAATTTGGCGACATTGTCTAAGAAAATTTTATTCGAGAATAAAAAGCAGATGGATCAAGAGATATACATACGATGTGTTTAGGTGGCTGATCAGATCAGTTGTTTGAATAAAATAAAAATGAGATACGCATTTAAGATGAGCCTCGGAGGGGAGACAGAAAGACAGGTTAACTCGATTGACTTAAACGTGACATATACAGAGTTGATAAACAAGTCCAGAGAACGTTTAGTGGGGAAAACACCAACTTTTTATTTAATAACAACCCTTGCGAAAATGTGATACGAGGAAACAGAACCATTGCTAAGTTTCTTGAACAGAATAGCAGGTTTTGCAAGAAGAATGTCAATATTAAATGATATTTTGATAGAAGTGGCTTAAATGCACTACCAGATGAAGTCGATAAACTAATGTTGTTAAATGTTCGGGATGACTGACGAGGGAAAGTACGAGCTGCTAGAGGTAAAGAACTGCAAGTTACAACAGTTAGTAAGAAGGACGAGTCTAACGACAGAGAACTTATATGTTTCTTATACAAGAAGAAAGAACGTATAATGAGGAAGTGCAAGTAAGATAAATTAGCAGATGGCTATAAAAAGAATACGCGAAACACTAAAACAGCAAGAGAGGTGTGACACTTTCTTGAGGCATCACAGATGGTGATATCCATCTAGAACGAAACAGAGTGTCTCGTGGTTGATTCATTAGGCATAAGTAGAGCTGGTTTGACTAGAAGATGAATAGCAACCTAAACACTAATACCAGTATTAGACAGTGTGGCATAATCCTTATACCACATGTCAGAAATAAGATTTTTGACTTTTCTAGAAATTTTAAAATATAAAAATTCTAAAATAAAGATAAGCCAAATCCGAAAACATAAGATGAGAACAACAGAAGAAAAGGCCCACATATCAGAAGAGTTAAACAATAAATATGTTAACTTTAGTAAACCAAGTGTAATCCAGGGGAAAGTCGACAACAAGGTAGTGTGGTAAAATTACCGCATTAAAATGTCATATTTAAATAAAAATAACCCAAACAACAAAACAACAAAAACAATATGAAAGCAAGGGAAGTGCAGACAGCCGAGAGGGAGCTAAGTAACAGTACCGGAGGGTACAATAATAAATGGTTATATATGCATAAAAATACGGGCCGAAGCATCATTGAGGAATACTTGAGCTTCGGGAATCTCCCGTCAAACAATGCCACAGGTAGATAGCATCATTGAGCGCTTCCTAACAACGAGCCGCATCTTCGAAAGGTGCCGCAGACAGGTATAGCAAACCACTTTATTCTAGTCACAATTTAACGAAAAACACTTAAATAATTTTTAAAAGCTCCAACAACAATCAACACAGGAACAGAGGATGCACATGAAAGATATACGCTACTCCTCAAGAAGCAACAGCAGGCCTCAAGGCACGTTTTATAGGACTAATAAATCATATTACAACCCAAATATTATCACAATATCTTAAACGCGAAGCATTATCGCGAGGTAATGCCACAAGAAGTAACTAGCTTGGAAAATGAGAAAAATACAAATAAAGAGAATTTTGTGCATTATTTAATGTGTTACAATGTAAAAATTGCTTGGCGTCGGATCACCCGGTGTGTGTACACTTATATAATTATTAAAGGCAACAATGGCAGGAAGCCTCGAAGATTGCGCAAGAATGCCTAAAAGAATATATTATAAAGCCAAGTTGTGGCCCATAAAAGTTGTAAGTAAAAAGAACGGGCCGTTTATACAGTGTGTGTATTACATAAGGTTAAATGCAATCACGGACCACGATGCATACCCAATGCCGAGGGTGGATAGATTATTCGATATGTTGCAAGGTGCGGCTGTATTCTTTAAGCTAGAAGCTAAATCATACCATCAGATATACATAGCGTCGAAAGACATAGAGACAACGGTTTTTGCTTGTAGAAATGAATTATTCGAGTTCGTGAAGATGCCATTTGGGCTAGTCAATTTCCAGGCAACCTTTCCAAGGGTAATGGATAATGTGCTGGAAGAATTTACGAATTAGTTCGTTGTAGATTACATGAACGATATATTAATTTACAGTGGCGAGGTAAACCATATTTTTTTATGTTCTAGGCCGAGCAAAAAATTGTCATTTTTTTTCAAAATTCTAGAAGATTCATGATTTCTAGAATTTTTAAAATATAAATAAAAAAGAAAATGCCCATGGTAGACAAGAAAACAGGTACCAAGAAACATTTTAAAAACAAATGTAATGCATATGTAAACACTAAAGCCAGCGGAAGACTCTTGCCAGCTATAAAAAGGTATAGTAGATCCGTACATACAGAATGGGCGCCTTTCAGGTTTTTACGGCAAGTAGGACTAAAGAAGAGTGACAGACACACATGAAAATTCCAGACAAAGATTATAAAAGTAAAATTAAAACTAAATAAATAAAAGTTTAAGTGCTATCAACATACATTAACAGAACTTTATCATGTAGTGAACGCGAAGCAGACACGCATGTACCTAAATATAAGTCAGTACATTGACGCTCTGCTATTTCCGTCTACATTTAAGAAGATGCAGTAATTTTTATGTCTGACTAGTTATTGTGGAAAGTTTATTAACAGCACACACGAATATATAGCGTGTCTGTGTGCGATATTAAAAGATAAGTCATAAAAAGGAAAAATTTGTTGGCTTAGTCCTTAACCCGGAAGCACACGAGGCGTAAGCTTAAGCAGACCGTGACGTTAGCAATCAGTAACCTAAAAGGCAATTTTATACTGACCACCGACGCGTCTAACCTATAATCGGGTACGATATAGACACATATACAGAAAAACGAAGAAAAGCCAATTTTGTTCTATTCTACGCTGCATACTATGGCGGAAAGCAGCTATGCCACTACAGAGTAGAAACTGTTCTCGGCGATAAAGAGTATACAATATTTTAAAGGACATCTAGAGTCGGGATGATTTACGCTTAGAACAGAGCACTTTGCGATCAAATACCCATTTAGTTCTCGAAATATGAAGGCACGGCTAGCGAGGTGATGACCAATCCTGCAGGAACAGTCGTTTGATATAGAATATGTTAAAGGCATTTAAAATGTCGATGACTACTTTAGTGGGGAATTTACAGCCGATCCTTTCGGTGTTAATGAAATAAAAGAAATCCAACCAACACGCGGAATTAAGTTAATTGACTTCACACATAATATGTTAAGGTATGAATCTAAGGATATCATGTGAAGTTAATAATAACATTGAAGAATGATATTCTGAAGTAAAAGCCCCCGATGCGAAGGATGTGTAAGGAGTGTGTTCTTTAATTGAGGGATAATGGCAAAGTGTTTAAGAATAGCCACACAGTAGTGTTAAGTAAAACACACCAGCTCGTCTTGAAATAGAGTTATTCGTATAACTTTACGACTACAAAATTTGTAGAATGGTTTAATAGAACCTTGATAGATAAATTGTGAATGACATCAAACATTTTTGTGATAGTGCATCGGCGTGTTTTGTTTGTTCATGTTTTTTTGTAAATATTTGTGATCTTTATTACTATCTAAAAATTTAAGGAAGGTGATTACGGCTTTTTTCATTAAGCTTTCTATAGCTTTGTGATTATAGTAGATCGTAAATTCTTTGCCTAGTAACAACAGTAAAATGCTCTATTGTCTAAGTAAAGATCAGCATTTCTTATTTCAGTGGTTTCATAATTTGCTTCGCTTTTCTAAAGCTTGCGTGATATACAAGCGATTGTGTGATATATCATTGTTAAATTGACACGGGTTAGAACCCAGGTATATGTCAGTTGCATTATTAGTAAGAACAAAACGTTATAAAAATCGGAAAGAAATGCACGAGTGTCATGCGAAAGTTTCGCCTACTTACACTATATATTTTTTTAGTAACTCAGACATTCACATTTTGAGCACAAAGTTTTATAAATTTTTGGAAGTAGGTTACACAGCAGTAAAAAGTCTTGTTAAGTCGATTGATGCTGGTTAATTTTGCTTAAGAATGTCTATTGAATTTTCTGTCGGCAGAATTTTATTCAGGGCAACCGTGTGTTCTAAAAATTTTACTTCTTGTCTAAATTAAAATTTCCTCTTATTTGCTGTCAGTGTAACATTTAATAAATTATTGCATATAAAAATATCATGTGTTACTGTGCATATCCCTTATAAAAATAATCAAGCCATCAATATATACGTAGCATGATCTTCCGATTTTATCAGTATTCTTGGCTGTTCGTAGGTATTGTTCTCAATTCTAAATGCAGTTTTAAATGTGTTCGGTTGTTTACGTGAAATGTGAAAGATCCCATTTTTAGGCCAATCTTTGAAAATTTTTTATGTTGATCGTGGTTAAATATTATTTCATTAATGTAAGATGACATATATCTTTCTTTGTTTAACCTCTTGTTAAGATTAACTAAATTTGTCGTATGTCTGTCTGGTCCGTCATCTAAGTCTAGAATTATTCCAGGATAATAGCCATTTTGCACGGAATACTCAGGAACAACCCCAATTTTAACAATTTTAAAAAATACTAAAACCCAACCTTTTTATGATATATAGACGAAAAACATTCTAAAATCTGAAAAATACAAAAAACAGTAAAAGTCTTTTAATTAGTTATAAAGTACTAAAAAGCGGCAGTTTATGTACTTATTGTTTACAGAATATGTTATTCAAATAAGTAAGAAGCATATTTATGGGTTTTAACAAAAATGCACGCTTAATATGTGCATTAAACATTAAATATTAGTAACATTCACATGGTTCTTGTATGCAAAACCCAAAACTTGCAATCAAAACACTGTTGTAGGCTATTTAATACCTAGAAATTGGTCTGCAAAATGCTGATATGTTGAGAATGATAGATGTTAGTAGTAAGATGCTAATCAAATTAAAAAGCGGAGTAGCAATAATACAAGCATTTCAGAACAAATCCTGTTCGGCTTGAAGTTTTGGGTATATAAGTACAGACTGATAAACCAAATATTTGTTTTAATGTTAAATTCCACAGAGAAAGATCTATACCTATCTGTTAGGTATTGTGTATACGTAATGTTTACCAGCATTGAGACACTACACAATTGTGTTAGATAGAAGTAACGAGACTTTTGTAAAACCAATTAATGACATTTTTATACAAGGTAATATCTTCTGCACAGACGAGTTGCCATAAGTCTTAGCGATTCGGCGTTATATAAACATAGAACCCTGAGTCAAAAATATAAATCTGTAAAATTGGTTGGTGGCACACATACTCAACGTGTAAAGTCTATTAATGACTGTTAACTCCTTTAGACTGTTTATTCGAAATAGCGCTTTTATTTATTTTGACCATCCTTGTTCTTGCGAACAAGTACTTATCTTTAATCCTGAAACATCCGTTTCAGGTCTGATTACACCATGCGATCCCATTGGTGTATTCGTTGACAGCAGTGTTACACACAGACGTCAACATACACCCCTACTCTAAATAAGCCTTACTGTTTGAGTGTTATTTCAAGGCAGCAGATCCTTTCTGTTTATGCTGTATTTTTTATTATTCTTTTTATTCACTACATCATATGCACCTTGGCCCTTGTTTCTCACAATCGTGTAAGTTTCGGCAGAGTATGGCAATTCAAATTTTTTAAGTAAGCTCCTATGTTTTTTTATCTTCACTAGACTTCCGACTTGTAAATCATCCGGATCTTTCAGTCTGCTGTTTCTCTCCTCTGCTTTTTTTAATCTGTCTTCGTTTCTTTTTTTGATCACTTCTTCGTGTCCTTCAAGTATTTTCATTTTCTCTGACATGTAGTCCACCGGATCCACGAAAAATAAATCAAAATCCTTCGGTATGTCAATCAAATTCGACGGTATCCTAGGGATTCTTCCGTACAGTAACATGAAAGGTGACGCTTTCAATTTCTCGATTATCGCAATTCTATACTGTAATAGAACATACGGAAGTACTCTATCCCAATTTAGCTTATAATCCTCCATTGCCTTTGATAATTTATTTATTGTCGTTTGATATGTCCTTTCTGTCAGTCCGTTTGATTGAGGATGGTAAGGACTTGACATTCTCATTCTAGAGTTAAATAATTTTGCTACCGCTTTTACTAGCTGATTGTTAAACTCGAGACCTTGATCTGTTCTAATTTCTCGTACAACTCCATATCGTACAAAGATCTCTTCAACAATAAATTG
This sequence comes from Pardosa pseudoannulata, assembly GCA_032207245.1. Classification (NCBI taxonomy): domain Eukaryota; kingdom Metazoa; phylum Arthropoda; class Arachnida; order Araneae; family Lycosidae; genus Pardosa; species Pardosa pseudoannulata. The sequence goes on from JAGEOH010000035.1 coordinate 136,164, forward strand.
GGCTATATTCTTAGCCGTTTTTTCCTTTATGGCTCTTCCTTCGACCCACTTGGTATAATAGTTCGTTGTTAGGACAGTAAACCTATTACCTGAGCTGGATTTCTCTAACGGGCCAATGCAATCGATTCCGATTTGAATAAACGATCCATCTATTCGTGTTGCATATTCCTTAAACCCCGTTTGTTTTGAAAATTTCAAACATGTTTCACAAGATTTCAACCTATTCCTAACTTCCTCCTTGGTTATCTTGACTTTGCTTCCTTGCTTTTGAATAAAACTAAATGTATTTGCTGCACAGCTGTGTCCCGTTAAACAATGTGCTTCGTCGGTGCTCTCTTCTTTTGTTGAGATCTTCTTCGATATCACTTTCACCTTTGCTCTTGACACAAAATCTGCCAAGTTATTCAATTCTCCTTTCCTATATTCAATAACAAAGTCCATGTCACTTAGAAACATGAGCCATCTTGCCACTCTCCCCTGTGGATTCTTTACCTTGTACAGCCAAATCAACGATTTATGGTCTGTCCGCACCACAAAGTTCTTATACAAATAATTCTTAAATGTTTTTATCGAGTAGATAATTGCTAACGCTTCCTTCTCGAGCGTCGTATAGTTCTGCTCCGCTTTAATCAAGTTTCTGCTACAGAACCGTATCACCACTTCCCTTCCATCTTGTTTCTGTTTTAATACTCCTCCTATACACTTCTCAGAGGCGTCTGCCTCAATGATAAAAAGGTTTATCATTTCCGGAATTGCTAGCCATTTCGACTGCAACAATTCCTTTCTTAATGCTTCTACTTTCTCTGATATAAAGACAGCATCTCACTGCCTTTTCTTGTGGATGATTTGATTTAAATCGTATGTTTTGAGCGCACATTGATCTATGAAATGTCTAAAATATCCTATAAATCCTATAAAAGAATGTATCTGTCTGCTTGTCTTTATTACTATCTCAGATTTTAGTGGTCCTAATCTATCTTCATCAGGAAATACTTTTCCTTCTTGAACTGTAAATCCCAGCATTTTGATTTCACTTTTACAAAAAAAAACTTTTCTTATCATTAATTCGTAGTTTATTTATTGCTTGCTAGTAAATTTAAAACTTCTTTAATATTTTCGTGATGTGCTATATGTGTTTTTGAATATATTGTTATGTCATCCAAATAAACCACTACTCCTTTTCCTATCATATCTCTGAATATAAGGTACATTAAGTGTTGAAACGTGGCTGGGGCGTTTGTCAACCCAAAGGGCATCATTCTGAACTGAAATTTTCCTATTGGTGTCATGAATGCCGTCAGCTCTCTGGATTCTTTGTCCAACGGTATCTGATAGTATCCACTTTCAAGATAAATTTGTGTAAATATCTTCGCACCGTCTAAAGCATTGATACACTCCTCTACGGATGGAGGTTGACATACCTCTTTTTTTGTCTTTTTGTTTAAATCTCGAAAATCTATGCACAACCTATAACTACCAGTTCGTTTCTTCACGACAATGATTGGTGAGTTCCATCTGTTTACACTTTCTTCTAAGATTCCTTTAGATACTAAATTTATGCACTCGTCTTTAATAAATTCTTTCTTCTTGATAACCATCGGGTAATTTCTCTTGTTTATAACCGAACTATCTGGACTAACTTCAATTTTATGTTTTACATTATACTTGTTTGTTTGCAATTAATCACACCTCTCAAGTGCTTCTTTGTACTCCTCAACTAAAGTTCTCGACACCTCGCATTGAATTAGTTCTTGCTCTGTTTCCAATTGCTTTACGGTGACTTCGGCAAAATAATCTGTTAACATTGATGTTAAGAGTTGCCTTCCTTTGATCTTCACCTTCTGGTTTTCAAAATCAATTACTACGTTGTTTTCTCTCATAAAATCACGTCCTAAAATTATGTCTTCAGTAAGTTTTGACATCACATTGAACTTACACACATAGTTCATTTTATCTAACGTAATCTTTCCTACAATCGTTCCAACGGTACTACATCTCCCGTTTGTTGTTTCAACCTCAATTTTTTCTTTGTTCATAATTCTAGTGTCAGATACCACATATTCACTAATAAACGAATGAGAATCTCCGCTGTCAAGCAATACTTTGCATTCCTTTCCAAGAAAGTATCCTTTAGTATAGACCAGAGATTTTTGCGGTCTTACTGTAATGTTTTTGTTGAGTAACATACCTTGTCCTTTCCGGACTTCTGTAACAGAGGACATCTTTTTCTATAATGGTTTCCTCCACAATTATAACATTTCAGAGTTTTTTCTGGAACTGGTTTAGCACTCCTTTCTGCTACCATCTGTTCCTTGGCTTCAATCCTTCTATTTCTGCGTTTTTCAACAAATTCTTTGTTACTAGAAATAATATCTAAGATTTCTATTAAATCTTTGACCAGCCTCACTCTTTCCTTTAGAGCACCCGGGAACCTCTGCAGCAATCTCTTCCACCTCTAATCGGGATTTTTTATTTAATTTTATAATTTCATATATATACTCTTCTATGGTTTCGTTATTCGAACCTAATAACAATCTCTTATAAAGTTGCATTCTTTTGAACTACTCGCCTCCCTCCTTCCTTACAAATTTCGTCGCGAACCGTTCCTTAAACTCTCGGTACGTAGATACCTCGTCTTCTATGACTGCCTCGTACCATTTCGGAGCTAACCCTCCGAGATAAGATTTAACAAAAGCAAGTAGCTTCCTATCTTTCCGATCTTCTTCGAGGTATACAAACTGTGTTAGCCATTTTCCTCCATCTTCCTTCTGAAGGCCGTAAAAAGTTTGTACGTTTCCCATACTTAACCCTAATCTTTCTAGTAATCCTTCTAGTCTTAGTTCTTTCTCATTGCTGTCACCAATGTTAACTCCTTTAGACTGTTTATTCGAAATAACGCTTTAATTTATTTTAACCATCCTTGTTCTTGCGAACAAGTACTTATATTTAATCCTGAAACTGATGTTTCAGGTTGTGGTAAAATTACCACATTATATTTTCATATTTAAATAAAAAAAATATACATAACATCACGCATGAAAAAGGAACAGGAATTGAATAGGATGAGAAGAGAGACTAGAATGCGGAACGTGGAGACAGCGGAGATGGAGCTAAGTAACAGTACCGGTGGGTACAACAATAAAAGGTTTAGTATGAATAAACATACGGGGCGGAGCATCATTGAACAATACTTGAGCTTCGGGAGGCTCCCGTTTAAAAATGCCACACAGGTCTGATTACACCATGCGATCCCATTGGTGTATTCGTTGACAGCAGTGTTACACACAGACGTCAACAAACATATTAATTCTTTTTCTTTTTTGAACTCTAAACTCCCATATAAATTGCAAAAGATACTCAAAATGTAGAGATTGGTTAATTCCATGTTTATTTCGTAAATATCTTTTTGTTAGAGACCAAAAACCTTCAATCTTTTGAGTGTGGATAACAGGATCGTCGGGATTAACAAAATTTAAGCTGTGGTTTACTGTGTAATGAGTATATCCTTCCATTTCAGCCAAAACTGTACTATAAGACCTCCATTCATCAGTGATGATTATGCTTCCAGGATTCACATTCTCCGATATAACATTTATCATCGTTTCTTTTGTCCTATCTATCACAGGAACAATAAAAGAGCGTTTTGTACCTCTTTCTACACCACCCACATACCACTGTCCAGAGGAATGCGCTCCTCTATTGTACTTAGCTTTAAAAATAGACTTTCGTCTATTTCTACATATATAGGTTGATTGTTCTGATCATACCCACCAATTTTATCGTTCGATTCAATTAAATAGTCTATGATCAATGATCTGACCATATATGAATACTCCGTTACCGTGTTTTTGCCGATATTTAATTTATAGGCAATGTCTCCCAGGCTTAGATTGTTTATGTACTTATAACTTAATCTAAATAAAGTCTTAAATTTTAGCCTTGATGAACTAAAAATTGTGTTATGCCTTATTGATTTGGTAAACGTGCATGGGCGTTTAAAAATACAAAGATATCCATCTGTTTTTGAGGCCTTTTTGACGTACCTCATATACGGATTTCCCGGATATTTTGTGCATCGTGCGGAATTATGAATAATACCAATACGTGCTAAAAATATATTTTGACTTTCACAATTTATAAATATTTCGTCAATAAATTCCTCTGTGAAGTCAAATTCAAGCACTTCATAATTTGCAAGTTTTTTTGCTCATCGATGATTTTTTCACAAAAACTTTTTGCCACAGGGGGTCCTTTAAAAATTCCATTACGGTCCGGTATAGGGAACCTACCGATTTATTTTCTTCCCAGGTTTCATCCTTCTGCGAACGCGCGGCTATATGATGGTAATCATCCACGACGTAGACTATTTGGATCAAGATCATTATTTCTATAATTGTTTTAAAATTTACCCCATAAAATGGACAAAAGGTATTTCAGAAAGAATATGCTTGACATAACAGGCAATGATACTGAAACTATAATTGCATTCTCAAAGAACAAAGGCTTAATGCAACGAACTATGCTTTGTGACTACTGTTCTGGTTCGATGGTATGGAGACCATACAGAAAGATTAGAGATAATTTTGTCTGGAAGTGTGAGAACAGTCTTTGCACAAAATTTAAAACCACAAAATCGATAAGAACAAATTCGTTGTTTGAAGGAACGAGAATTGATTTTAAAATGGCTATATTTGCTATTTATTTGTGGGGGAAGGAACGCTTCGCTTGAAAACAGCGAGATTAATAGGGGTTTTAAAAAATACAGTTTCAATGATCTACACGTTTTTGAGAACAATAAGCAGCAAATACTTTGAGAAATATCCTATAAAACTAGGTGGCTCTGGAATTATCTGTCAAATTGATGAAAGTTTGTTTACACACAAACAAAAATATCACAAAGGTCGAATTTCAGAACAACACACATAAGTTTTTGGTATAGTTGATACGAGTTTTTCTCCGGTTATAGGATATATGAAGATGGTCAAACGTAGAGATAAAAATACCCTACTTCCAATTATTCAAAAAGTATGTTTACCTGGGACTTAAATTTATTCAGATCAATGGGCTGCATATGTAGATATAGAGAATTTAGGTTTTGAACATGAAACTGTAAATCATTCTGAGAATTTTGTAAATCCAACAAATGGTGTTCACACTCAACACATCGAATCATATTGGTGTAAACAAAAACAGAGAATAAAAGCTATGAAAGGCGTAAAAAAACAATTTTTAAAGTCTTATCTTGATGAATATATGTGGATAGATAGGTTTAGTGATGCCTCTTTTATAAAATTTGTGAATTTATTAAGGAGTTTGCAGAAATTGGTGAATAAATAATTTTACATTTTTTTTGTATTTGGGGAAAATAATGATCCTGATCCCATAAAACCAAGCCTGGGTGACATTGCCTATGTGTTAGATATCGGCAAAAACACGGTAACGGAGTATTCATATATGGTCAGATCATTGATCATAGACTATTTAATTGAATCGAACGATAAGATTGGTGGGTATGATCAGAACAATCAACTTACCGGATTTTCTTGAAAATAAGACCACTGGTCTTATTTTCAAGTTAAATAATTTAATTTTTTTTTACCGCATGAAACGAAAATCATACACAACGAAAGAAAAACTCTGTGCTTTAGAAGAACTTAAAAATAATGGAGGAAATGCGTCGAAGACGGCACGAGAATTTGAAATATCGACAAAGATGTTACGAGAATGAAGGGATCAGATGCATTTTTTTGGCCATTGGGCAAAAAAATGTTGATTTTATTTTCCCGCCAAAATGTATAAAAAAGAATTTTTTCAATCCCTTAAAATGTCAATCGATGATATAGAAATTGCACTGACAAAGATGAGCACTTATGATCTGGTAAGAGTTTTAAGAGACATAGATCTTTTAAAGAAGAATCAAAAATGTAAGTTTTGTTCTATGTTCATGGTTGAGAAGAATTGTGGTTTGGCTAGAGAAAACGTTGTCTGGAGATGTGACAACAAATATTTTGGAAAGTATAGAGGTAGACTTTCCATACGGGATGGCTCTTTTTTTGCTGGGTTAAATTTGCCTCTATTAAAAGTTATTAAAGTTTTACTGAGATGGGCACTAAATGTGCGTCAAATGTCAATTTGCCGTGGAATGGGCATTGATAGAGAACATTCAAAAAAATAATTTGTAAATTTATTGAAATAGTGAAGGTGTTTGATAAAAGACAGGATAAGTTAGGAGGTCCCGGAATTTTGGTAGAAGTAGATGAAACTGCTTTGAATCATAAGATCAAGGCGAATAGAGGCAGAGCCCCCAAGAATAAAACGGATGCCTTGTGTATTGTCGAGGTAGAAGATAAAATAACCCGTGCATTTGCCTGTATAATCCCTGACAAAAAGGCGGATACAATGATTCCAATCATTGTTGAGAATGTTGAAAAAGAAAGCACGAAATGGACCGATGAGCATAAATCTTATAAAAGATTGAATTCGTTAGGCTATAATCACGACACTGTTTGTCATAAGAAGCAGTTCGTAAATCATGAAACTGGTGTCAATACTCAATCCGTGGAATCATTTAATAACGAGCTTAACCTTGAGATAAAAAGAAGAAAAGGTGTAAAAATAGAAAAGCGTAAGGATTTTTTGGATGAGTTTGTTTGGAAATTTAACAATAGACACACCAATATAATTTCGAAAATACTTCATCTTCTTAAAATAAAATTTATAAGTTAAATGTTTTTTATGTATACTTTATCATAATTTTTATTTATAACATTTTTTTGCCCATTGGGCAAAAAAATCCAACTGATCCGAATGAAGGGATAAAGAGCAATTGCTATGTGATGGTTCTAACCACGTTGCTGCCCGGAGAATAGGATCTGGGTTGCGACCGGCTTATCCTCTCGTAGAAAGCGAGCTAGTCAGTTGGGTGACAAAAGAAAGGTCTATTGAGAAAAGACTTATTTCTATGAGGACATTGCGGGCCAAAGCTTCTCGAGATCAGCCGTAGTCACGGCATAGAACAATTTGTTTGCAGTAATGGCTGGATAAGCAAATTCATGCAAACAAATAAGTTGTCAGTGCACAAAATTACAAGCATGAGGCAAGCTGACAACAGAAAAGGGTCTGAGCTGAGAAAAATAGCGAATGACTATCTTGATGCATTGAGCATTAAATCTACTGGCATCCAACAGCATCGAACATTCAACATGGATGAAACACCCGTCTATGTTGATATGATGAACAGTAGAACAATATATTTTTTAGGAGAGAAAAACACTGAAGTTCTTACAACTGGGCATCAAAAGACACGATTCACTGTTGTATTGTGTGTAAGTGCGAATGGCATTTTTTGTAAGACTATGGTCATTCTGAAAGGATTGAAAAATGTGCCAAATTGCCTTATACCTAACAACCTAGTGGTAATGACATCACATTCGGGAACTATGGATAAAGCAATTGTCGTGGATATACTTCCACTTTTATAATGTTTATTATTTTACCCCATGCAGGGACATGATGAACAAATAAATTATTACAGCAATAATGCAGGCTTGGATTAATAGTTGCTTAAAAACTTCTGGTCCGTTTATTAATACCGAAAAATCATTACTTCTGCTAGATAGCTATGGTTCACACAAAGATCCCGAAGTTTTAAACAATCTCAAACGAAATAGCTTTGAATATATTTTAATACCACCTAAAACGACATCCTATTTGCAACCTTTAGATGTGTTAATAAATTCTGTCATTAAATCTAAATTTAAAACTAAATGTGGGGGGAGGGGGTTCTTAATGAAGAAAAAATTTATACTAGAGGTGGTTATAGACAGAAACCATCGTGGGAAAAAATATTTAACTTTGTATCATCTAGTGTTGTTGAAATCGAGAAAGAACTTATAGAAAAATCATTTTTTTATGCGGGTATAATCAGAAAACCCAAAGTAATGTTGTGCATTTAAATGAAAAATTAACAAGTATTCTGAATTTGAGCGATGACGATGTAGAGAAATTGTATAGTTCTGAGGATTGTGTGGATCTGTGAATCCAGAATAAACTTTTATTTAAAAACATTTTTTCCTCGAAAATAAGACCAGGTCTTATTTTCGAGACAATCCGGTATATATGTAGAAATAGACGAAAGTCTATTTTTAAAGCTAAGTACAACAGAGGAACGCATTCCTCTGGACAGTGGTATGTGGGTGGTGTAGAAAGAGGTACAAAACGCTCTTTTATTGTTCCTGTGATAGATAGGACAAAAGAAACGATAATAAATGTTAGGATCAGTTGGATTTTTTTGCCCAAAATGAGATCAGTTGGATTTTTTTGCCCAATGGGCAAAAAATGTTATAAATAAAAATTATGATAAAGTATACATAAAAAACATTTAACTTATAAATTTTATTTTAAGAAGATGAAGTATTTTCGAAATTATATTGGTGTGTCTATTGTTAAATTTCCAAACAAACTCATCCAAAAAATCCTTACGCTTTTCTGTTTTTACACCTTTTCTTCTTTTTATCTCAAGGTTAAGCTCATTATTAAATGATTCCACGGATTGAGTATTGACACCAGTTTCATGATTTACGAACTGCTTCTTATGACAAACAGTGTCGTGATTATAGCCTAACGAATTCAATCTTTTATAAGATTTATGCTCATCGGTCCATATCGTGCTTTCTTTTTCAACATTCTCAACAATGATTGGAATCATTGTATCCGCCTTTTTGTCAGGGATTATACAGGCAAATGCACGGGTTATTTTATCTTCTACCTCGACAATACACAAGGCATCCGTTTTATTCTTGGGGGCTCTGCCTCTATTCGCCTTGATCTTATGATTCAAAGCAGTTTCATCTACTTCTACCAAAATTCCGGGACCTCCTAACTTATCCTGTCTTTTATCAAACACCTTCACTATTTCAATAAATTTACAAATTATTTTTTTGAATGTTCTACTATCAATGCCCATTCCACGGCAAATTGACACTTGACGCACATTTAGTGCCCATCTCAGTAAAACTTTAATAACTTTTAATAGAGGCAAATTTAACCCAGCAAAAAAAGAGCCATTCCCGTATGGAAAGTCTACCTCTATACTTTCCACAATATTTGTTGTCACATCTCCAGACAACGTTTTCTCTAGCCAAACCACAAATTCTTCTCAACCATGAACATAGAACAAAACTTACATTTTTGATTCTTCTTTAAAAGATCTATGTCTCTTAAAACTCTTACCAGATCATAAGTGCTCATCTTTGTCAGTGCAATTTCTATATCATCGATTGACATTTTAAGGGATTAAAAAAAATTCTTTTTTATACATTTTGGCGGGAAAATAAAATCAACATTTTTTTGCTCAATGGGCAAAAAATGCATCTGATCCATAAATGTTATATCTGAGAATGTGAATCCTGGAAGCGTAATCATCACTGATGAATGAAGGTTTTATAGGGCCGCTTTGGCTACAATGGAGGGTTATACTCATTACACAGTACACCACAGCTTAAATTTTGTTAATCCTGACGATCCTGTTATCCACACACAAAAGACTGAAGGTTTTTGGTCTCTAACAAAAAGATATTTACGAAATAAACATGGAATTAACCAATCTCTACATTTTGAGTATCTTTTGCAATTTATATGACAGTTCAGCGTTTAAAAAGAAAATGAATTAATATATTGTTGACACTTTTAAAATTACAAGATCAAATTTTTATTCTTATTTTTTGTTTTTATTTTTTCATTAACTGTATATCTTTAAAATTTACTTACTGGAGAGGATTTTAAAAATGACTTTAAAAGCGTCTTTTAGAAATTGTGTATAAATATTGATGTGATTATAAGCGAACAAAACTATGCGTTTTATAATGTTTTGAAGAGATAAGAATAAATAGTTCAAATGTAAGAACATATATTCAACTATGCAAAGATATTGTATTTGTTATTTTTATTAAAAAAAACAAACCGATGCTATTAAATACGAGTTTAAGGTGATATTGTCGGGTCTTTTGTTTGCTTATATCAATCCACAAGAGTTAGCGTCATTGTTCGAGAAAACATACTATCACAAACCATATTATAATAATCCTGACAAAGTAAAAACAATAGAAAACTTTTTGGCAGTTTAGAATTGTTTAAAGTTAATAAAAGAATGTTTTTTATGAGTTTTAGTACTGACCATATAGAGCCTCCTCTTGGTGGATGCGCTTATCTAGAAAAAACGGTATAAATTGTTTTTTTTAAAATTTCGTTTGGGTGGAAGGTTAATAGATATATCAGCCTATTCGTATGGTATAATACAACATATCTATCGATATGTACGAATCTTAAAGATGGAAACTATTTTAGAATGTTGTTATGCTCAAGAGACAGGTTGGGTGTAAAAGATGTGTTGAGTTTTTATATTCTACAACCTGGTAGTAGAAATTTATACCATAATCCTTTCATCTAAATCAACAATATAATTGTCGTATTTATGCTGTATTTTGTTCTACGAAAAACATTTGGCGGTATTTTTTGCAGAAATTATTTCCAATAGCAGCCGTTTAGTTGTTGAAACCAAATGAAAGTGCACACAAGAGTATTAAAATAATAAACCATTGAGTATATCGTTTGTTAATTACACAACAAGAATATTTTATTAAAAAGAATATAGAAAGTAACCAACTGTAGTGAGACGTCTTATAATCTTTTAACAAGAAGAAGTAATATAATATTTGACGACTAATTTTTAAAATTTATATTTTATTCATTAACATAAATATACATTAAACTTGATCATTTTTGTTCACGAAGGTCTAAAACCTATCGATATGCTCAAGGATTTGGTTTTATTGATTTCTGTCTAACAAATCTTACGAGCCAAAACTCATAAAACACAGAACAATCTGTGGTGTAAACCACATGAAAGTAATATACATTGTAATTGTATACGCTTTTAACATATTATGCATTTTATATATATATATATATAAATATGTTAGAAGAGGGGTATTGACGCATTTAAAACAAATAAATTAGATTTTAACTATATTGTTTTCTTAATAGAAATTTTTTGTCGAGCCTACCACGACAATATATTCTATCGTTAGTGTCTAAATAGGTTTATTGATTGCAGAAGGTTTTAATTTGTTTATTCTTAACTTTTACTTATTGTCTGTTTTGGAATCAAACACGGGGTTTATTTTAGAGTATAGCTGTCAAATCAATCTCTTGCCATGATTGATTTACAAGTTATACTAACACCTACAGTCTAAATTACTATTCATAACATATACTAATGTTTAGCTGGCGGTTCTCTCTAAACTTTAAAAACGTTTAATTGCATGTTCTATTCCATATGGACTTGACTATATGCTTAAAAAACTTTTTGAATCACAATAGACGAATACAAATAATGTGATGTAATTATTAAATATAAAACCCAAAAGACTTGTTTTTAGGTTCGCTTATTGGGCTTGTCAGTGACGAATCATATACGTCGTCACGATAAGGAATTATTATTGCAAGTCTTATAGGTGAATGTCAGGTTTCAGTGATAATCACAATGATTATAAAACTATAAATAGAACATTGCATCACCACCATGCAAGGGTTAAATCAATCCTTTTCATATATTGACAGGGCTGTGATACACTGTAATAGCAGGTATTACATGGTCCAACAAAGTTGGTTTGCAAAGAAACACAACTTTGTTTTTAAAAAACTAAAAAATAAAATAAAAATTTTAAAGAAGGGTATGACAACTTCGGAAGAGAACAGGAGGATGGCTATGGACCACGAATCGAACCTCAGGAGGTATGGTAGAACCAAATGGGTTGAGAAATAAAAGTGTAGGAGGTAATATAGCTTGTAAATCAATCATGACAAGAGATTGATTTGATAGCTATACTCTTAAATAATTATTCTAAAATAAACCCCAATGTTTGATTCCAACATTATGGCGACAGGGCAAAAAATGATGTTGACCTTTAGCAATGAGAACAAGGATGACCCACAGCAGTTCTTAGAGGACTTGATGGAGGTGGGAAGATTGAATGAGTACAATGAAGGAAAATTAGTACTGTTATTTAGAATGTCTTTGAGAGAGGAGGCAAGGGACTGGTTGGTGGCGCAACCTCCATGATTGGGTTTCACTGAGTTGGTGAAAACATTCAGAAGTAGGTTTGTGAATAACTTAGCAGTAAGGACGAATCTAGATAAATTATCGAAATTGAAGTATGAAGGTGGATCGATATTAAATTATTTGGACCGGATGGCTGGGTTGTCTAAGAGAGGGAATATACAGGAGCAAGTATTAATTGCTTTTGTATTAAATGGGTTGCCGGTTCATTTAACAAATGTAGTGCTTAGTAATAACAGAGATGGATTAACATGGCCAGCTCTATACAATTCACTAAAAAATGTCAATTGGAGAGACAATGAGCTTTATCACACAGGTGGTAATCAAGTAGGAATACCGGATGTTAATGTGGTGAGAAAGGAGGTAAGCAGAAAACTAGAACAGAAAAAAAGAATAAGATGTTTTATTTGTGGACAGAAGGGCCATGTAGTTGCAGATTGTAGGTACAATTTATATAGGAAAGGAAAATTCCATGGGAAAAGAATAAACGAGATTGCAATGGACCAGGAAGATGAAAATAATCAGCAACATGGAAATAGTGATGAAGTTAAAGATAATATCAATAAACGTGTTTTTTATTGTCATAAAAACATTTCATGTAATCCATCAATTAAAGAAGGTGTTTTTAAAGGATTAAATAAAACCTTTGAGGTGTTAATTGATTCTGGAGCTGATGTAAGCATAGTAAGACCAGAAATTGTACCAACCGATACGATTATTCAAAAAGATACAATCTTGCTTAAAACAGCAAGTAATACGAAATTTAAAGCTGCAGGGCGAGTTAAGTTAGGGCTAAAAATTGATGGATTAGAACTGTATGATAATTTCTATATTTCAAAGGACATTAAGATGCCTTGTATTGTTGGTTATCCACTGCTTAATAAGTACAAAGTAGACCTCACGTTTGGAAATGACAAATTGAAGGTAAAATCAGGTGTAATGGTACAAAATTCAAAGCTGGGATATCATAAGATTGATACGGGGAATTCAACACCTGTTAAGGCTCGTTTGTATAAGTTAGGAGGAAAGAAAGAGGAAGAGGCAGAAGAAATAATAAAAAAAAATATCTTGAACAGGGCATAATTAGGCCGAATTCTTCATCCTGGAGAAGCCCCGTTATCTTAGTACCAAAAAAGGATGGAGGATCAAGAATGTGTATAGATTACAGGCGCTTAAACGATGTGACAATTAAGGATGCATACCCCATGCCAAGAGTCGATGAGTTTATAGATGCGTTAGCTGGAGCAAACTATTTTTCAAAGCTTGGACGCAGAATCAGGATATCATCAAATTGACATGTGCCCAGAAGACATTGAAAAAACGGCATTTGCATGTAGAGCAGGTTTTTTTGAATTTGTAAAAATGCCTTTCGGATTGGTCAACGAACCTGCAACGTTTCAGAGGGTAATGAATAAAGTTTTAAAGGATTTCTTATTTAAGTTTGTAGTTGTTTACATGAATGATATTCTAGTATACAGTAAGACCAGAGAAGAACACAAGCAACACATAGACATGGTATTAAAAAAGCTTCAAGACGTCAAGCTTAAATTAAATAGAAAGAAATGTGAGTTCATGAAAACTGAATTGAAGGTGCTGGGATATGTTATATCAAAGAACGGAGTAAAAGTAGACGAAGAAAGAATCAAATATATAAGGGAGTTGCCTATACCAAGAACTAAGAAGAAACTGCAATCATTGTTGGGGCTATTTAACTACTGTGCAAAATTTATTAAGGATAGTCACAAGCTAGTCTATCCATTGTACAAAATTATTAAGTACAAAGGTCAGGACGAGGAGGCGTTTTGAAAATCTATAGATAGTAATGGGAAATACAGGGATGCGATTGAAGGCATTAAAAAATCTATGGAGAAAAGTGCGTTTCTGACGATACCAAATCTAAGAGATACATTTATTTTAACTTACCGATGCATCGAGTATAGGAATAGGAGCTATCCTATCGCAGAAAAGGGGTAAGGAAGAGAAAATTATTGCATACTATGGCGTACTACATACTAATGCGGAAAAAAATTATTCGACAACAGAACAAGAATTGTTGGCAGTCATAAAAGCCTGTGAACATTTTAGGGATTATCTATTAGTAGGGAGATTTATATTACGAACAGATCATCAGGCATTAAAGTACCTTTTCACAAGTAGAAATATCAAGGCTCGATTGGCGAGATGGTCACTCCTGTTACAGGAATTTAGTTTTGACATAGAACATATTAAAGGAGTAACTAATTATACGGATCACTTAAGTAGAGATTTTAGAAATGTAAATCAAATCTCTGAAGGAAAAGGGGGATTGAAAAGAGTGAATAGGTTGCGGGGTCTAGAACTCACAAAGTATTATCATGACCTATTAGGCCACGGCTCATATTTAAATTTGTGGTATAACATGGGCAACAAATACTATTGGAATAAGATGAACACTGACTTGCGGAACTACGTTTCAAAGTGTACAATATGCCAAAAGGAAAAACCGCAGAGAAAATTTCACAATATTACTGCATTAAGAGCAAGGAGTTTAGGAGACATTTGGGAATTAGATATAGTAGGACCATTTAGGGAAAGTGAAGACGGATTTAGATTTTTAGTGACTATGATTGATCATTTCACTAAAACAGCAGAGGCAGTGCCGGTCTACACTAAAGACATGAGTACGATAGTCCATCTGGTGGAGAACAAGATTATAAAGAGGTATGGAGTGCCAAAAGTTATAATTACTGACAATGGAAGGGAGTTTAAAAATCAGTTATGTTCGGAACTTGCCAGAAAATATGGAATTCAATGGAAATTTGGGTCACCATATACACCAACCACAACAGGATTGGTGGAAAGATTTAATAGAACCATAGTCTCGATACTCCGGAAAGTTACAAATTTTGGAGAGTTTGACTGGGAAAATGCATAAAGAAAGCTCTTCGAGCATATATGCAATCGTATCATAGGGCAATAGGATGTGCTCCAATTGAGGTATTAGAAGGCATGGTTATTAATCATATGGACAAACAAGAAGGTATTGAACCCAAGAAAGACAAGACATATTTTTTAAAAAAGGTGAGAGAGACAACAGATAGATATATACAGGAATATGAAACAAGCAGTAGAGACTGTCAAGAAAGTACTGTAAAACTTAATAGAGGAGATAAAGTTTGGTACAAGATACCGGTGCCACGAGATAATAAACTCGGTCCAAAATGGATACAGGAGAAACTCTATAAAGCCTATAAAGTCATGTTATAGGATGGACGCTTGGTGGTTGCGAATAGAAATCAGATAAAGCTGTTAAAGGAGGGGCAGTGTAGGAGGTAGTATAGCTTGTAAATTAATCATGACAAGAGATTGATTTGACAGCTATACTCTTAAATAATTATTCTAAAATAACCCCCAATGTTTGATTCCAACAAAAAGTTTTTTAGAAAATTATTTTAGAACTGAATCATTCCTGTGAGGGCATGTCAAAGGCTTAAATTCGTCTCAGTAGCAATTGTCATGATTGTATCATTGTGGTATCCTACCACATTTTTGTTTATTATAAAAATAAGTTAAAATTATCCCAGAAAAATAATAAAATGTTATTACCAAAAAAAGAACATAAGAGCAATGTAATAAAGGTAACTGCTGTACCCTTCACGAATGCGGCTAGTTTTAAGGAAGCCTTCAATTATGCTAGCTATCCTTGTTTTTGACTTTCCCCTTGTTTACACTATGTTTGTTATTACGTAAATATTTATTTACCAACCTCTCTTGTTGGGCTGTTTCCTCTTTCTCGGTTTCTCTCATCTTCTGCTTCGGATTTTTGTTATGGGTATTTTGTTTAATATATTTATCGGATCAAGTGTATTTCACACCCCGGTAAAAAAATACTATTAAAACTTTAATAAACTTATAAAATGCATGAATTTTCGTGGTTTACATCGTTCTCTGTACATAAAATCCTGCAAAAATCCCAGTCTCTGTTCATGTGTCAACCCTTTCATCGCTTTGATTTGCAATTTAAGCTTATTATTGTATGATTCCACATGTTGAGTGTGTGTGCCATCGACAGAACTTACAAAATTGTATTTGTGACACACAGTTCTATGTTCAAATGCATCTGAATCTCCAAGACTTGCATATACTGGCCACTCATCTGTGAAGATGATACTGCCGGGTACAACAACTTCATTGATTATACTCACTAACGTCTCTTTACTCCTATCAGGCACAATAGTGCAGTATCCTAATGCTGGTGAATATTGAGTATCAACTATACACAATACCCAACAAGCCGGTGCAGATATTCCTCTATGACTTTTAACATTAAAATTGATTTTTGTTTCATCAATCTGTATTTTCACACCCAAACCTCCAAGTCGAACAGGATTTGTTCTAAAACAATCCTTAACCTTTTCTGTAAGCAGCTTTTTTAAATTTATTAGTACTTTACTACTAACATTCACCATTCTTAAAATATCAGTATTTTGCAGGTCAATTGCCATATAGTAAATGACCTGCAACAATGTTCTGGCCGCAAGCTTTGATTTTTGCAGATGAGAACCTACACGAATGCTACGTGTAGACTGATATTTAATGCATTGATAATTCATGCATCTCCATTCGAACCCATCAACGTGCTTCTTACTTGCTTTAATACACATACTTTGTAAGTAATGAGCACAAAATTTACTGTCTTTGAGTATTTTACAACTAAATAAGAAATTTACAATCTCTTCATTAGTAGATTTAAATAACTTTTCTAAGACTTCGTAATCCTCCATTTATGGGGTAAAATTTTCATTTCAATCACCAAAGTGATCAAGTGTATTTCACACCCCGACGAAGTGTGAAATACACCTGATCCTATTTATCTTTAAAATTCTAGAAATGTCAAAATGTAAAATTTTTGACATGTGGTATAAGGATTATACCACATCTTCCCTCTTTACCTTTTTGATACTACCGACATGAGTATAGTGGTTTTCACCTTCTAATTTTACCCAATTTCCTTTCCTTCCCACGTATACTATGCTCTTCTCTCTATCGTAGAAACTTTGTAATTTTCCTTTATTTTTTCTTTTCACGTATACAAGGTCTCTGTCGTGCCTACCACGACAGAACATTTTGACAAGCGATATGTTCGTAAAGTTTAAATCAAAAGGTTTATTTTCTTTCGGATTCTCCATACCCTTCTTACCAAATTTATTTAAATATTAAAATTTGTAATTTATAAAATTAAAAGAAATGTATGGAGGCCTGGACGGAATCCTAGACTATGAGGTGTACACCACAGTCTCCAACTTTGAAGTAAGCAGTATCTTGTTGATTTGTCCTTAGCTGCATGGCATTATAATCTAATTTTCTATTAAGCATATCATAAGGCGAACGGCCATACACTACGACATATGGGCTCGTTCGAATAGTACGCCGGTAATTTTCATTGATACACTCCTGCGCTTCCTTTGTAATTTTTTGATTGATCAATTTGTATTGATTGATAAAACAATGCTTATTTATCGTTTTATTTAAATCTTCACTTATTCCATTAATAGCTGGGGAATAAGGGGGAGTTAGCAAATGTCTAATATTGTGTTCTTTTAAATATTTGTCTAGCACATTACTCGTGTATTGTACTCCATTATCTGATATTGATGTTTTTGGGGTCCATATGTTTCGACCCAGGTTTGTAGTTCTTTACTTATGCTTATCATATTAACTTTTGTTAAAAATTTTAACTTTGTATATCTTGAATATACATATGTAATGGATAGGATGTATCATACCTCTCTGTCGTATTCATGTCTGAACGACAATTCTAACAAAGAAAGTTTTTTTTATTGAATATTATTTTATTTCCCTGTTTCATGGAGCTAAACTTTAAACTAAATTTATAGACCAAATGTCACAAAATAAAGTACTAAATAATGTGGTGTATACCACACACTCTCCTTTTTTCGTACTTGAACTCGTCTAATCTAAACGGTCCGTATATATCTGAGCTTATTTTCTCGAACATACCTTTACTTTCTATCGCTGTACTTTTAGCTTTATTTACTCCTGCCTTAAAGATTCCACAGACTTGGCATCGATATACGACATCCTTTATTAATTTAGTAAGATTTTGTACTTTTACAAATTTGAGTACATTGTGCTTATACCTGGATGCTGCGACAATTTGTGAACAGTTTCAATGCACTGTTCATCTTTAGATTCCTCTAACAGTACTCGGTTATTCTTATCTACAACTGGCTCTTCATTCGTATTTCTTTGCACTGCTCGCGCGATTACTTCTGTATACTTTCCTGCGCTTTTGTTAGTTAACTTTACATGACATCGTGATAAGGTATCGGCTATAACGTTATTTTTCCTTCTATATGTGTAATAACATACTCAAATTCGTTCATGTTAAGTTTCCATCGATGTATCCTCGATGTTTTCGCATGAACCTCTACTGAACAGTTTTTACTATCCGTATACACCTCTACAAAATTCCCTTGGACAATCTCAAAAAAGTGAATTAATGATAATAATATCGCCACGTATTCTTTCTCCACTATCGTATAGTTAAACTCCGTGGCTGTTCATCTCTTACTAAAATATCTTATTACTCTGTTTTCTTGTTTGAACACACTACCCAAACCAATATCACTCGCATCACATTCGAGAATAAAATTTTGTGAGTTTCGTGGATGATCTCCATCACGGAGATGAACAAGTTACAGATCGGAATGATGCTGACATCCGATTGGTGCGCCATAAATATAAATAGTCGTGCGAACGTAGAAAGATGAAAGCATGCAAAAAAATAAATACTTTAACTGTCTGTGAGTAATCGGGCAACTCAATTTATATTGCTTTTTTAAACATTCCCGAATATCTTCAATTTTTTTTATTGTGTCCTTATCTAATTCATATGGGGGTTTTTCTTTTCTAGCTTTTAACATGTCACTCAGTTTACAGATACGAGTTGACAAATGTGGTATGAATTTTCGGTACCAGTTAAATATTTCCAAGATTTTCTGAACCTCTTTCTGTGTTTTAATTTTCTTCTCAAATATGCTATTATTTAGGCTATCTGTCTGAGGATAGATTCCTTCTGGGGGTAATACATACCCTAAGAAATTGATTTCTTGAGTTTTAAATACCGATTTCTCAAAATTTACTCTTACACAATATTCGTTTAAACGTTTCAACACCAACTCATTTGCCTTGTCAGGTTCTTCTTCGCTCTTGCCATAAATTAAAATATCGTCTATGTAGACTTCACAATTTTTTATATCACACAATACGGCAGCTATAGCCCGCTGAAACCTTTTCGACACAAGTTTTATTCCGAATGACATTCTCTTGTATTGCCATTGTTGTCCTAAAAACCAGAATGATGTATATTTTCTACTTTCCTGGTCTAGCTTTAACTGATGAAAACCGTTCTTTAGATCTATTAGACTAAATAATTTAGATACTTTTACTTTATAAACAAGGTCGTTGATCTTTGGAACTTGCCATACGTCGTTTGCCACGCCCTTATTTATCTCCCTATAATCAATAACCAGTCTAACGTCTCCATTCTTTTTTGGTATAAGGAATGCAGGACTTACATATTTGCTAATGCATCTTTCTATAATACTTTCTTGAACTAACCGTTCTATTTCTTTCTTTTCGGGTTTTATATATTTGTGTGGTACGTTATACCTTTTTATTTTTATTTTACTCTCTTTTACTTTTAGTTTTACAGGTTCGTCGCTAATACAGTGGAAATTTTTATTGTTTACTTTATAAAACCCAATCAATTTATTTAAACCGGCTTCCTTACTCTGAGTGCTGGCACTAAGTATTAATCGTGCACCTCTTCTTCTCTATTCTCTCCTTTCAACTTCACCTTTATTCTTCCCAAGTATAGGGCATCCTTTTTATAATTAATAATTCCTTCGTGCATTCTTAAAAATCCCTTCCTAATACAATTCCTACTAGACTATCCTTAAAAACGTACATTTCCGCTCTAAATTTCTCTCCCTCGATATCGATCTCACTACTAACCTTACACGTTGATTCTGCGGTAGTATTGTTATTAAATGTAGTGCGTAATGGTTTACATGCACTCTCCTGTAACTTTAGACTTTTTTTTTCATCGATATAACCCTGAGTTGAGCCCGTATCTATACTCATTGTAATTTTTTCTCCGTTAATTATACCTTCTACTGTAGTTTCATCATAGTCCGTTTCATCGCGAATAGTAAAGTTTCTTTTTTCTGTCGGCTTGCCTTTACTTGGCATTTTTTTCGATTTAAATGACACTCTTTTGTATTGTCTGAACTACCTTGATGAATAGTACAATACATTGACCTCCCGCTTCTGTCTTGCTTGTTAAAGCTCACACCATGTCTGCGGTAAATTTCCTCACTATTCTCTCGTACTAATAGACCAGCTTCAAATTGTTCTAAATATTTCATCGCCTCTCCAATCTCACAGTAGTGCTTGCCTTGCCTATATAATTCTGTG
This sequence comes from Pardosa pseudoannulata, assembly GCA_032207245.1. Classification (NCBI taxonomy): domain Eukaryota; kingdom Metazoa; phylum Arthropoda; class Arachnida; order Araneae; family Lycosidae; genus Pardosa; species Pardosa pseudoannulata. The sequence goes on from JAGEOH010000035.1 coordinate 156,763, forward strand.
TCGGTTTCTCTACCTAGACCCCTAAAAAACATATCTTCTAGTCGTTTTTCTTTATCATTTTTGAATGTTTAGCTAAAAACGCGTACACATCAAGTTCCTCGTTAAGTGCGCCATAATACACCCTGATAGTCCTAAAGTTTACCTGCTTGGTTTTGTCCATGCGTTTAGCACATGTGTTTATTTACCATAATAGGGGTTTAAAATTATAACATTATATAACATCTCTCCTCCAAGACGGTTAGTCTCACCCTTACTCTACCTCATCCTTTTAAATCATAATGTCTTTTCTTAACAATTCTACCATTCTCTAACTTAACTAAATAAAAATCTTTTCCACATACCTCCATGGCCTTCTCACGTCCTAAAAACCTACCTTTCTCATACTTCGATCTTTCAAGATTTTCCTTTTTCGCCAATCTAACTTTTTGTCCTTTGTAAGATTTCTCTCTTTTTCTAGCAATGAATCTTTTACAGTAATTTCCTTTCGGTTAATTTTCAATCATCACTTGTCCTGTTGTATCATTATAAGCCTCTGTCGGTGTACATTTTATACCTGTATGATAACTGTTGGTATACTTTTTTTTTTGGTGCCTAGGGATGAGGAAATGCATCATGCAGATCTTCAGGTATGTTTGAGAGGACATACCTTCCGATACTGTGAGACTCTTACTCACTAAAACCTCACCCCTTATGACTATGGTGCAACAAGCTCCGCCGTACCCATTGGGCTTTGGCTCCAGGAGAATCTTCGGTCATCGGTTATAATCCTATGGATTATCGCCTCCCTCAGTGGAATAATTCTCTGCAGGTATCTAACAGTAGATAAGACACAAGTGCCCATATCCGGCTGTAGCATCCCTGCAGAGTTTCGGAGGCCCCCATGCTCTGATAGGGGCTCTTCACTTCCAGCCTCCTCCCCCAGGAGTACGCTCGTTAGTGCTTGCAACACCACGGGCAGATCTAGATCATTTTTTATGCACTGGCTAGCTCCAGTGGACCACCACCCCCACAAAGGGTCACTTGGGTCACGATACACCTCCCATCGTTGGCATGTTAACAACAGGTGATGCACCGTCTCACTTACCTCGGTCTCGCAAAATGGACAGTAGGAGCGGTAACGTACACCGACGATGCGCGCTTGTTTACTAGGTTAGGCATAAAACAAAAAGTACCACTTCTTATTCTACCTAGTGCAAGACAGCCACGTGACAGCTCCGGATACCTCACCTGTAAGGATATCCATACAGGTTTCTTACTAAGAGAGAGATCTGCAGCCCAATTGCCAATCTTTGTTCTATTATCGATCTCCTTATGGATAAAGACTAGGTCTATATCCTGCTTTCGTAAGCCCTGTCCGTTTTCCAACTTCCCGTACCGGTTAATCCATCTACCGGATCCCGTAACCCATGTACACTTCCGTGACTTAAACTCACTCCTGAGCAGATCCGCAATCCACGTCTTTGAATGAGGCCACTTCGCCATGGCTCTAGCTCGCTTAACGGCTGCAATATTGGCTTCCGTTTGGATTCCTAGCTCGGAGCGGATACGCTTAAGACCGGCGTTCTTTCCTCCTCTGACTATCAGTCTACTAGCTTCGTCAAAGATCTTCTGAATCTTCGCACACCTTGAGGTTGCCATCCCCCATACTTCGGCTCCGTAGGTAGCGATAGGCTGTAGCTTGGCCTTTATTGCAAGGGCTTTAATGAACACGGGTATATCTCTCCTGGTAAACAAGCTGTGCAGTGCACCGAATGCCTTCCTAGCCTTTGACTCACAATGTTGGAGCATTGAAGCCAAAGATAGGTCAGATGTGAATCTGATACCAAGGTAGATATACTCGGGTACTATAGGTACTTCACTTCCCATTACCATAAATGGTTCAGGTGGTGTTTTCCCCATACTTTACCCGCTTGGTATCCTCGGGTTCCAAGTCATTGTCCTTTGCTAACTCGGTGTTACCTCCTATCATCATGATACCACACTTCGATGCGTTGACACTCATCTCGTGTTTCACACACCAGGCAGATAGTCTGTCCAATGCTAGTTGCATAGACTTCCTATCCTTTGCTAATAACACCGCGTCATCAGCAAACATAAGTCCACTGACACGACTACTTAGTCCAGGTACTTCTACACCTTCCATACCGTCAAGTAGATCATTGATAAAAAGGTCAAAGAGAATTGGGGAAGCAGGGCAACCCTGTCTCACCCCACAGTGGTAATTGACTATAGGCGAGAGGGAATCCCCCACTCTCACCCCCATCCGTGGGTCTTTGTATAGAGCTTTCAGTACCTTTAGGAGGTGTCCTCCAAACCCTATACTCTCCAGCTTTTGTAAGAGAGCACCATGTGGTACCTTATCGTACGCTTTCGCGTAGTCGATAAAGGCAACATAGGTATTCTGGCCTCGTATGTTCCTTCGCAAGACTATCTCATAAAGAGTAGCTGCTTGAGAAGCACATTCTTCCATAGTCCTAAAACCTGCTTGTTCTTTAGCTAGTAGCCTAAAGTGCTCTGCTAGGTTGTTGATCCTAGCTGCCACTACCTTTGCAATAGTCTTTGTTATCGCCGGTAGCAACGCTATCCCTCTGGTATCGCCCATAGTAACTACGGACATTACCTTCTTCGGAATAGGTATTACCACTCCAACATTGATATTGTCTGGAATTACAGCTTCATCCCATAGGGACTTCACTATCTTCCAGAAAGCTTTACAGGCTAAAGAGACAGGCTCCTCCTCCCATTGCAATTACCTTCAGGATATCGGCCGGTACCCCGTCCAATCCCCCAGCTTTGCCCCATGGAGTGGCTATCAGTGCTTGACGAAGCTCCTCATAAGTTAGTGGATCATCGCATCCCTCAAGCACTGCCCTCTTAACCGGGAATATGTCAAGCCAATACTTTCAATCTCTTGAGTGTCCGGTCTTATCCGAAGCTAGATCGCCGAAGTGCTTGGCCCACATCTTCTCCTTTTCCTTTTTATCGTGGGTTATCTACCCACTAGAGTCATTGAGTAATGGCTTATTGGATAAGTCGTCCCTATCTTCTCTGTTAATAATTTTCCAGATATCTTTGAAACGATTCTCCACCACCATCTTCGAAACCGCCTTTGCTCGTCTTGTACGAGTCGCGCAGGCGTCTTTCTTCTTAGATGCTTGTACTCTCTTCCAGAGATTCTTATATGCATTCAGGTCGAATGTAGGTTCTATAAGATGCCTAAACATCTTTCGTCGTTGCGAGATAAGTCTCTTGGTCTCCTTGGATAACCAAACTCGCTATTTGTCCTGGGTAGGTTCTACAACCATTTCACGCTTGTTCGCTACTTCCCAGACAGTCGCAATAAAGGCTTCCGCTAGAGTCGAGAGACTTCCGTCTTCCTTCTTCATAACAGCGTTCCATTGATCGTCATTAGCAAATGACTCTCTACCTGCCTTTACCTTAGCACAGGATAGACGTGGCTTCCTTTCCGGTGGGCTAAATCCTCCGAACTTTAACTCTGCTAGAACTGGAAAGTGATCCGATATGTCCCACTGGCGTAACACCTTAGCGGGGTTCACATCCTCAAAACCTTTCACTGCGATATGGTCAATGTTACTCCACGAATGAGAGCTGGTTGACCATCTCGTACCTCCAGATAGATTCGGTAAAACCTGCACCCCAGTTCTAGCCTGGGTTACTAACCGTACGAGCTTTTCTGCTTCCATATTGAAGTCCCCAGCAATGATAACATGTGACCATGTATCTGCCTTCACCTTCGCATCCAGGAATGTAGATAGTTCTCGTTTAGCCTCTAAACGTCCACTGTCCGTGTGACATGGTATGTACACACAGACTACTAGCATTTGCTCCCGTCTTTTGTCGACTTCACGTTCTACTAGTCCTGCTAAGAGCCAATCAGATTCCGAATAATGCGATAACGATAACCCTAGGTTTCGTTTAACCGCAAGAACCAGTCCTCTTCTACCCTTGCCCCGATCCCGTTTCTCAATTGTCTGGTAACATGGTAGCCATGTTCTATGCGCGTTGGTTTTCACCAATGTTTCTTGCATACAGATAATTCTGGGAGTTGTTTTTTGGAGCAATAGGGAAACCTCAGGCAGTTTGTTCCTTAACCCATTAATGTTCAAGGTTAGAACTCGAAGTACATCATTGGATGTTGAGGTTGACTTTTGGTCAAGTGCTAATTGATCTTGCACACCACCATTGCTGGCAGCCCTCCTTCGCGCCTCGTTTCTAAGGAAATAAGGTCTATCCACTAGAATCCTAGCTCTCAGTGTATCTTCCAACCTTGGTAAATCTTCCAGGGTTGGTTTAACACGTGTTAACGGTCTAACGTCAAATCTCCTGACACCGTTTCGTTGAATACAACGCGATACGGAGACTAATTGTTCTATCATCGAGGTGTGTCTCACCACAGCCTCTTTTACAACCTTCACTGGGAGCTCAGCTACATTGTAAACAAGAAGTCTCGACCAATCCACCTTCGCGGACTTTGGTTTGTGACTCAGGTTAGTCACACCTGATTCTATCAGCTTGGTTTTGCTCGGCTTTGAAGCACGGTTGAGTATGCCATACTCCTCTTCTTACGCCTCTTTACATTCTCCTCACTGATGCCAGTTTTTCCCTTCCTTCCTATACCATTTTCAGGACCATTTACCTGCATACTAACTAAGTGAGAGGAGTCCTCCCTCCTTTTCAAGAGGTTTCCTTTCTGACCCAGGACCGGCTGTATCCCGGAAGGTCGAGTCCGCTCCCGTAGTCATTTTACTTAGGGGTTTCGTGGATGGCGCCACGTCATTTACAGGTAATATGAGTATCGTCTTCTGACGTGCAACCGAAGACTTACCTAGGTTTTCTACCTTCACGTGACTGACTTGGGACCTAGGTCGGGTTGTTGCGTTTACACACCCTATACTCCCGTCACGATGTCTCGCACCGCTTCCCCCGGTACTTTCACGGGTGCAGAGTTGGCGGCGACACGTACCGCTGATGCCGTATAACTTATTGATTACCTTATTTTTATTCTTTTTCGTAGCCACAAGTAATGGCGAATGGGGAGCTAGCTCAAGACGCCATAATGCTACAAACTCAATACTGTAGGCCATCACCCTACTGTACTCCCTATCAACAACTGTGTGTCAGATCCTTAGGAATAGATCCGGCTTTATTAGAGCCCTTTAAGACCACCGACTTATAGGAGTCGGTGGTAAACCCACATTTATGGCCAATGGCCGCCAGCTGTCATTTTGATGTGATAAATTAATATCAAATGTCAAATTTCGAATATTCTAGAAATTTAAAAAGTACAAAAGAAAAATATGAAATTAGAAAAAAGCAGAAAAGAGAAATGCGATCCGAACGAGACACATCCTAAGAGGGAAAGATGCCATGGAACAACAAAAGTAATAAATACATTAAATCTCCACATTATTCAAATAACTATAGGAAAGCCGACGGAGGCGTCCTGGTCCGGACGAGGAGCGTAATTGAAAGCTACCTCGAGCAGGGGGCGTTATCCGGGAGGTTACGGCAGAGTCATCAGTGCTTCGTGGCAGGGTACGGTTCTCAGCGCACCCCCATCAGTTATCCACCATCAAGAGAGGATCGGAAGAGTATTTTATCTTTCCTCTCTCATCTAGAACTCAGAGCGGTTCTTTTAGACTTCCATAAACATATTTTATCTATGTTGTAAAACTGACCAATAAATAGGCTGCTGATTAAATCAAATAATTATTAACCCTTAACTTATTGTATCTCTCAGCCTCGGCTATGGCATCACCGATTGGTACTCTTCCCACAGCTACCAGATTATAGAGGGAGCCCGCTCCTTTCGACCTAATCACGCCGAAGAGTATATCTACTGCAGATTATCGGGTTACTCTCAACACACGACACAGCGTAATCATACGGTCTTTGGTCAGGACTGTAGTTCCACCCCCGCAGAATATCTGTCTAGAGACTAACGGAATCCGGGTTCCGGTGATCGAGTGAAAGAAGTCAAAAAGCCTCTGAGACACCACCCTGCCTACTCAAAAGCTAGGTATTCCAGTCTCTTAAGGTTCGAATGCTCTACACAGCTAACGGACTCTGATCCGGAGAACGAGGTGGACAAGGCCCCTAGGCCAATCCCCGTGGCCCCCTATACCCTATCGGTGTCCACCCGAGTCGGCTTATAAGGCTTCGGACCAATTAAGTATGTCCGCGTATACTTGCAATGAGGACCCATTCTTAGGACAATCGCTGTGCCCCCTTGCTGCAGCAGCCACGCGAGGACAACAAGGTTATGGATATTAGCTCAGAGTATAAACTCCTACCCCGCTCTCAGCCACGTGGAGGCTTCCATTATATGAGAGCTTGTTATACTTTACAATGCTTTCTCTTAGTTTTTCTTCTAAGGGCTCATTTCCTATTTTAATCATGGCCCGTCTTAACGTATTTATAGCTCTTTCTACTCTGCCATTGATGGATCAGTTGGATTTTTTTGCCCAAAATGAGATCAGTTGGATTTTTTTGCCCAATGGGCAAAAAAATGTTATAAATAAAAATTATTATTAGTGTTTAACATAATTGGGGTTTAATAAAATAATAGAATATAACATCCCCCTCCCAGACGGCTAGTCTCCTACAACACCTTTCTCTTTATTACCCAGTCCTTTTAAATCGTAGTGTCTTTTCTTTACGTATCTTCCATTTTCGAGCCTAACTACATACGAATCATTTTGGCATAATACAACTATTTTGCCTAACTCCAGAAACCTCCCTTTGACGTACTTTCCGCACCCTGCTAGATTTTCTTTCTTCGCTACTCTCACCTTTTGATTTTTAATAAATTTTTCTCTATACCAACACTTGAATCTTTCCGCATATCTTTCTTCTGGACTATTCTCTATCATAACCTTGCCTGTCTTATTAAACGTTGCTTTCACTGGTGTACATTTCACTCCTGCATGGAAACTGATATTATACTTTTCAATGCTATCCTTCACTTTCTCCACAAAGTTTGATTTCTTACTCTTGAGTATACTATCTCTCAATGTCCTAATACTCCGTTCAATTCGCCCATTGCTTCTATGTGACTCGATACTTACCTTTCTATGGTTTATGCTTAACTGACTACACAACTCCCGCAGTCTTTCATTTGAGAACTCCTTCCCATTATCGGTGATGATTTCCTCTGGTTTTTTTCCTTGTGTACATAACTCCTTTATAAATTCAACTACCTTGTGTGAGTGTTTGCTTTATATCACTTTTCCCCACATTCTTCTTGTAAAATAATCGATGGCAAGCACTACAAATTTTTTTTCATCTCTAAATTCAATCAAGTCTATCCCAACCTTTTCTAAATAACGTGTAGTGCTTATGAAATCGCTACCTCCAGATGTCTTTCTATTATACTTCTGGCATGTTTCACATTCTTTTAAAACTCTTCTTATCTGTTCTTTCACGCCTGGCCAATAATATCTCTTCCTTAACTCATAATAGACAGTAGTACAACTCCTATGGTTTAGTTTAAAATGATAATCCCTGATGATTTGCTCTCTCGCCTCTTCTACCGGTATTTCCCCTTCTTTGCCGCTATCAAATACCCATATTTTCTTTCCATCAACTTCTTTAATGTGTTTTCTGTGTTTTCCTTCAATTTGCTTATCTCTTCTAGCTTTTATCATTTCCTTCTTATTTTTCTCCTCTGCAGTGTATATTCTACTTAAGCTATCGGCTACTACCATCTCACTGGGTTTCCTGTAGTTTATCTCGAAGTCGAACTCTTGGATTTTCTCTATCCATCTATTAATTCTAGCATTTTTAAAGTCTGCTTTATTTCTTATTTCCTCCAGTGCTTTATGATCTGTTTCAATTTTAAATTCTCGTCCTTTAAGCTCATATTCGAACTTCTTAACTGCCCAAAACACCGCATACATCTCTTTTTCTGATATACCATACTTCACTTCTGCTGGCGTAAACTTTTTCGATGCCCACTGTACAGGCACCCACTCTTCCTTTTCATTCTTCTGCAACAATACCGCACCCATTCCAATATTACTTGCGTATGTTCTTAATAAAAATTCTTTGTCATAATTTACTATTTGTAGTTTTCCTAATTCACCCAAAACCTTCTTCATATTATTAAATTCATTATTCATTTCATCTGTCCACTTCCAAAGTTTTCTATTTCCTTTCAGACTATTGGTTAAGTGTACTGTCTGTTCGGCATAATTCTTTATAAAATTTCGAAACCATCCTGTCAAGCCTAGAAATCTTCTCATATCTGAAACACTCGTAGGAACTGGAAACTCTAACGCTTCGTTCTTCTTTATCTCAGAAGGTGTCATATCTACACCATTTAACGTTACACCCAATAATTTTACTTCTTTCTCACAAAACTGTATCTTGGTTGGGTTTAATTTCATATTGTTTTCTTGCAACCGTTTTAAAACTTCTCTAAACAGCCTATCATGTTCTTCAGTGCTTTTGCTATAAATTACTATATCATCCATATATATATCTCCACTCCTTTCCCTTTCAAGTCCCTAAATATTCCATCCATAATTCTCTGTAGTATTTGGGCTGAGTTTTTATATCCCATCACCATTGAGTTCCATTCATATACTCTCCCGTTGAATTCAAATGCTGTTTTCGCTTTATCCTGTTCCTCTATCTCAATGCTATAATATGCCTCCTTTAAATCCACTACTGACATTACGGTAGCACCTTGCGTGGCTCTCACTACGTCTCTAATATTCGCTAGTTTATATTCATCTTTCTCTACAATGTCATTCAGTGCAATCAAATTACTTACGAGTCTTATCTTTCCATTAGGTTTTCTAAGAGCTCTAACTGGATTTCTCCACGTCGATTTTGACTCTCTAATAATTCCTCGCTTTACCAAATCTTTTATGTGTTCTACTGTATCTGCTATAAGTGCCTGTGGAACCATCTGACCCTTCTTGTAGATTTTCTTTCCTTCTTCTGTCGGGATCTTGCACTTCTCTATGCGGCAGTATCTAATTGTTCCCTGTTCTTCATTAAAAACTCTTTTAAATTCTTCGATATATCTTTCTAGGTTTAGCTTCCTTCGTTTACATTCTCCAGCTCTTTCGTATTTCTTTACTTTTGAAGCCAACTTTACTCTTTTATAATTTTTTCGGCTGTATCCACGTTCCTCCCGTAATTCCGAATCACTACTGATTACACTTTCTACATTAACATAATTCAAATTGTTTTTATTATTTTCGTCTTCTCTTGCCTTTCTAGCGTAACAAAACCTAGCTACATGTCCCTGTTTATTGCAATAGTAACATCTGTTTTCTCGCCTCTGTGGTTTCCCATAACCCTGTCCTATGATCTCCCTAACTTGACTTATAACACATTCTGCCAATTCGTTCTTCTCTTTCTCCCTGCTGAGCTTCCTTTCTGCTAGTTCTACCCTATTTACTAATTTCTCTCTTAAAATTTCCAATGGCTCCTCCACTCTTAGATTTCGTACAATAAAAATTTTTAACTCCCTGCTAGCCAACTCAAAAACAATTTTTTTCCATTCCTCTTTTTGCCTGTTCTCCAACTCACATGTATACCAATTCCTCTAACAGTTTTCTGACCTCCTGGTCACAGTCATCACTTGACAGCTCTCTTTTTTGTATCGCCCCCATATTAGTGTTTAACATAATTGGGGTTTAATAAAATAATAGAATATAACAATTATGATAAAGTATACATAAAAAACATTTAACTTATAAATTTCATTTTAAGAAGATGAAGTATTTTCGAAACTATATTGGTGTGTCTATTGTTAAATTTCCAAACAAACTCATCCAAAAAATCCTTACGCTTTTCTGTTTTTACACCTTTTCTTCTTTTTATCTCAAGGTTAAGCTCATTATTAAATGATTCCACGGATTGAGTATTGACACCAGTTTCATGATTTACGAACTGCTTCTTATGACAAACAGTGTCGTGATTATAGCCTAACGAATTCAATCTTTTATAAGATTTATGCTCATCGGTCCATATCGTGCTTTCTTTTTCAACATTCTCAACAATGATTGGAATCATTGTATCCGCCTTTTTGTCAGGGATTATACAGGCAAATGCACGGGTTATTTTATCTTCTACCTCGACAATACACAAGGCATCCGTTTTATTCTTGGGGGCTCTGCCTCTATTCGCCTTGATCTTATGATTCAAAGCAGTTTCATCTACTTCTACCAAAATTCCGGGACCTCCTAACTTATCCTGTCTTTTATCAAACACCTTCACTATTTCAATAAATTTACAAATTTTTTTTGAATGTTCTCTATCAATGCCCATTCCACGACAAATTGACACTTGACGCACATTTAGTGCCCATCTCAGTAAAACTTTAATAACTTTTAATAGAGGCAAATTTAACCCAGCAAAAAAAAGAGCCATTCCGTATGGAAAGTCTACCTCTATACTTTCCACAATATTTGTTGTCACATCTCCAGACAACGTTTTCTCTAGCCAAACCACAATTCTTCTCAACCATGAACATAGAACAAAACTTACATTTTTGATTCTTCTTTAAAAGATCTATGTCTCTTAAAACTCTTACCAGATCATAAGTGCTCATCTTTGTCAGTGCAATTTCTATATCATCGATTGACATTTTAAGGGATTAAAAAAAATTCTTTTTTATACATTTTGGCGGGAAAATAAAATCAACATTTTTTTGCCCAAAAGGGTATCAAGTGCATTTTTTGCCCATTGGGCAAAAAAATGCATCTGATCCCCATTGCTCCTGTGTGATTCAATACTAACTCTCCGATGCCTTATATTAAGGGTTTTTACACAAGTTTGCCATTTCCCCATTGACAAATTCTTTACCATTGTCTGTTATAATTTCCTCCGGTTTTCTACCCTTACTGCATAACTCCTTTAGTACTTGTACTACTGTCTCCGCTCTTTTATCTTTCAATGTCTTTCCCCATATTATCCTAGTAAAATAGTCTATGGCTACCAACGCATATTCACCTGTATCCCTAAAGTCAATCAGATCTAGTGTTACTTTTTCTAAATATCTTGTTGTACTAACAAAATCACACCCACCTGACTTTTTCCTATTGTAAACTTTACACTGTTCACACTCTTTGAGTACTTTCTCGGTGTCTTTCTTAATACCTGGCCAATAATATACACTACCTAGCCCTCGGTGTCTCAGTCTTTCATGGAGATCAATAATAAGTTTACTTCTATCCTTCTCGTCACGAATTTCTGCTATTCTTCCCGAAACAAATTTCCACGAGGTTTTACCTTCTTCTACAATCACGTGTTTATTCCTTCATAAACTCTGCTTAACGCATCAGCGATTACCATTGTCTCTGGCTCTTTATACCCGATAGTAAAGTCAAATTCCTGTATTTTTTCAACCCATCTATTAATTCTATTATTATTGAAAAATGGCTTATTTCTTATTTCCGCCAATGCTTTATGGTCTGTTTCTATTTTGAATTTTCGACCTCTCAATTCATATTCAAATTTATTAATCCCCCAGAACACTGCATACATCTCTTTCTCACTACCTCCGTATCTCGTTTCTGTCACTGTAAATTTTTTTGACGCCCATTGAACCGGAACCCATTCTTCCTATTCGTCCTTCTGTAACAACACTGCACCCATACCTAAGTTACTAGCATCTGTTCGTAATAAAAACTCTCTATCATAATTTACAATTCTTAGTTTCTTCATGCTTTTCAGGACTTCTTTTAATTCAATAAACACTTTTTCCATCTCCTCTGTACACTTCCAACTACTATGCTTGCCTTTCAACGCTTCTGTTAGGTTAAAAGTTAAACTCGAATAGTCTTTTACAAAGTTCATAAACCAACCTGTCAAACCCAAAAATCTTCTAATTTCTGACACATTCTTAGGTCTGGGAAATTCTAATGCTTCATTCTTTTTTACTTCAGATGGAATGATGTCCTTTCCATTAATTGTTACACCCAACAACTTAACCTCCTTCTGGCATAACTGTACTTTCTTCAAGTTAATACGCATTTTGTGATCTTCTAGTATTTTTATCGCTTCTAATACCCTATTTTCATGTTCTTCCCTTGTTTTCCCATGGATCACTATATCGTCCATCTACACTTCTATGCCTTTATTTCTGAAATTTTCGAATATTTTGTTCATAACTCTCTGTAATATCTGTGGAGATATTTTGTATTCCATTACCGTACTATTCCACTCATACACATTTTTATTAAATTCAAAGGCTGTTTTATGTTTATCCTTTTCCTCGATCTCTATGCTGTAAAACCCTTCCTTTAGATCAACAACCGTAAAGTAATTCGAACCTTGCGTTGCCCTTACAATATCTCTAATGTTACTTAATTCATACGGGTCTTTCTCCGAATTTTCATTTAATGCTATCAGGTTGCTCACTAGTCTAATTCCTCCGTTTGGTTTTTTCTAAAAATCTTATAGGATTTCTCTAATCCGATGTCGATCTCCTCATTATTTCCGCCTTTTCAACACTTCTATGTATTCCTCGGTTGCTTTCATCAGTGCTTGAGGTACTATTTGACCTTTCCTCACCACCTTCTTATTCTTTTGTGTCCTAATCGCACATTTCTCTGCTTTACAATATTCAATAACTTTGCTAGTATCTTCTCCTACTCTTAGAAGTTCTTTCGACAAATCATTCTCCATATGACGTTCCTTAAGCAGTCTCCTTTTGGTCTGACCTTTCCTACTATAGTCCCTGATGTCTATCTCATTCTTCTTCTGCCTTTTCTGTTCGCCTTGGCTGATGTAACTTCTTTTCTCTGATTCAGAACTGTCGTCATTATAACTATCCGCCTTATAAACTACCTCCCTTTTACAACCCCTCAAGTAATTTAAATTATTTTTATTCCTATTATTGTTTTCCCCTCGTTGTACTCTTGGTTATCCTCAGTCCTACACCAATTAGCTAAATGTCCTGTTCTTCCACATTTAAAGCACCTTCTTGTTACTGCTCTCCGTTATTGATCATATCTTCTAGTGTACTCCCACTTTTTGTACACCCTCTTAATCATTTCCTCCACCTCTACGTAACTCCTCTTTCTTTGGTCTTCTTCCTTGACCCTTATTTCAAGCTCTGATAATATTTTTCCATATCCGTCCTCGAGTGCTATATTCCCAACCATAAAATTCTTTAGTTCCTCCGAACCCCTGCTAAATATCTCTACCTTCCACTTTTCTTTCTCTACTCCTATCATTTTCAACTCGTACACCATCCTTCTGCATTCTTCCAATAATAATATTTTGGCCACTTGACCACAGTCCTCTCTAGTTGACTCTTGTTGCGGTATCGCCCCCATGTGTTTATTTACCATAATAGCGGTTTAAAATTATAACATTATATAACATTATTATTTCTTTGTCTTCTGTCTCTTTTACATTTAATGCTTTGACTAACTCTCGACTCATATAATTTCGGCTTGCACCTGTATTCAATATACCTTGGTACTAATTTTGTCTCATTACACCTAAAACACAAGGAGACACTGTTCATGTAATTTATTGGTTCTTTTATAATCCCCAATGTATGCTTCTTAACATTAGCGTCCTCCTGCCCTGTATAATGTCTAAAATTTTTATTAAACCTTTTTTTTTGTAGAATAACCTTCTCTGTCATCTCTGCTTTCCCTGAAAAAACACTCTTTACTACTATGTGTAGTGTTTTTACATTCAGCACACCATTTGCGTGTACCCCTTTCCATAACCTTGTACTTATTTCCGGAATTATCTGCTTGCCCTTGGGCCGCCGCATTGCACACATCCGTTTCCAGTTTCAGTAATTCTTGCAGTGTTCTTCCCTAATCCACTAAAAAAACTTTCTTCAATCCTTCTGTCAAACTCAACTTTTGAGCATACGACCATATACGAGTATATATTCAGCAGATTTACGATTTGATCATAATATTCTTCTATATACTGGAAATTCCATTGTTTAATTCTTTCTAACTCCTTTAAAATAACCTTAGAATGCTGTTTAGGATATTGGAGCTTCATCAACTTTGTCTTAACCTCCAAATACTTATCTGAGAATTGCAACATTTTCACATTTTCATCATTGATTACAAATTGCAAGGTAGCACTCTTCTGCTGATCTGTCCATCCATTTATATTACCAAATTCTTCAAAGTTTTTAAACCATCTAAAAAGATCAACTTCTTCTATATTCTCAATTATTTCGATTTCCTTAGTCATATGTCCCTTCACTCCGGGGATTTCCACATCTACATTTAAAACATTTGAATTTTTTCTCACACTTTCACCTATACTATAACTTGGATCAACTTGGACTTCCTTTTTTGATATCAAATTGAGGCGTCCATCCCTCAAAAAAGCTTCTAAAATACAGAATCTAGGTTTATACGTAATGTTTTTATTGTTGTGGCCATTATGTCTATAGGCCGTTCCTGTTCGGTTGCTTTCATTTGTTCCTCGGCATCGTCATACCCTTATTTACAAAATTTATATAAATGCAATAAAATAAAGACTTTGGGTGTAGTGTACCAGATATACCAACTTCTTTTTAATGTAAACAATGGTCGCAATTCCGCAATTTTTTAATATCTTTAATTCCGGCGGAGAAAACTTAGAACGTGCCATATTCGTTTCAAATATCATCTAAATATCCTAATCGCTAAATGACAACTCTGAAAACCCTTTAAAACAAATTATATACGCAACAGTAAAATTATTGCTACATTCTGTTTATTCGTCTCATTGATATCATAAGGCTTATTCTATGACGCACAGCGATACTGTTATAACAACTAAACAAATGTATATTAATCGTCGTGCATCGAGTCAACAACGCAACCAGAGATAAAAGTAGACAAAATTGAAATATAAAAAGTTAATTTTAAGTAAAATATAGTTATTTATGAAAACCAAGACTATATTTCTTTTTTTGTGTCATGTGAATTTTTGAGTTGAGTTTGTATCAAAAACTACACAATTAGATTAAAATGGGCGCCAACAGTGCAACCAAAAATAAAAATTTCGGATCACTGTCGATATCTCCCCCACCCCCAGAAAAATAAAAAAAAACAGATAATAATAATAAAAAACGCGATAAAAAAAATAAAAATATGCATAAGTGTTTAATAAATGTTATTTGTTTTTAAGTCTTCAATGCATTCGCATATTTTAAAAAATTCATTGCCGCAAAATCTTTCACGCCACATAAATTTTGCAAGATAGGATTTTAAATCTCTTTTTTGAATTCCTTTCATACTTGTAATTCTCATTTTTTGTTTATTCCAGTAGGACTCAATGTGTTGAGTGTGTACTCCCATCGTCTGGATTAATAAATTGAAGGGAATTATTAACAGTTTTATGCTCAAAACCTAAACTTTCTATATCTCTATAAGCAGTCCATTGATCAGAATGAATAATGCTACCTGTAAGACAGATCCTTTTTATAATCGGTAAAAGAGTAGACTTGTCTCTTTTTTCTACGATTTTCATATACTCTCTGGCTGGAGAGAAACTCGTGTCAACTATTCCAAACACCCATATTTGATGATCGGAAACACGACCCCTATGATATTTTTGTTTGTGATTAAATAGACTTTCATCTATTTGACACACAATACCTTCACCTCTAAGTTTAATAGGGTATTTTTCAAAATATTTTCTGCATACTTCCCTGAGATACTTGGTTAATTTAGTCACCATAACTGGATAAATTCCAGTGGTGGTGACAATAACCTTGTAAGGAGTACCTATGGCTCACAGATAAATTGCATATATAATCATTTGCAATTCTGTTCGTGTATTTTGAAAAATAGAGCCAGCTCTGAGGGACCGTGTGGTTTTTTTGCTTACTACAAGACTTATTTTCACACTTCCATACATAACAATCAATTGTGTCGTTCTATATGGTCTCCAAACCATAGGAACTCAACAATAAGTGCATTGCAAACTTCTTCGTAATAACCCTTTTGTCTTTAAGAATTCTATAGTAGACTCAATGTCCTCACCTATTATCGGTAAAATGGTGTTTCTAAAAGCTGTTGCTCTTCATCCTCTAGCTATTGCATCTCTCTTTATACCTAACACATCAATTATGCTACATGGTGTTACATCACGACAATTACAATAAGTAAAAAAAGAATTTGAGAACCATGGTCTAACATTAAAGAGTTTCAACTTACCTACAATATCAGAGCAAATAGACTTACAAAAACGTAAAGTTAATATATATGAAGAACTTAACAATGACATAGAAACACTCAACAAAGAACAAAAACATGCATTTGATGATATAGTAAACTCAATTAACACAGATGACAATTTAATATTTATAGATGGACCAGCAGGCACAGGCAAAACATTCCTTTACAAAGTATTGATTAATTATATGAGAAGCATAAACAAGAGTGTAATAACAATGGCTACAACAGGTATCGCTGCAGACTTATTAAAAAATGCTAAAACAGTACATAGTGGATTTAAATTACCAGTACCATTAAATGAAAACACAGTATCAAGGATTAAACTAGGATCTTCAGAATCAACCAGATCCCAAAATGCAACAATAATAATTATAGACGAAGTGTCAATGTTATCTAAACATGCTTTAAATGCAATAGATGAAGTGTTAAAAAGAATATGTGACAATGATTTGAAATTTGGAGGATGTGGTATTCTACACCACAAGTCTTTATTTATTTTTATGGTATTTATATAAATTTTAAAAAGAAGGGCATGACAATGCCAAGGAACATAAATGGAAGAACGGTCTACAACAATAATGGCCAGAACAATATAGATATTACTTATAAACCTAGCTTCTGTATTTTAGAAGCGTTTTTGAGGGATGGACACCTCAGAGGAAAAACAACATTATTTAGACAAGCAGCTAATGTAGTTATGAGAGGTACAAGAAATGATACAGTAAAAGCATCAATAAAATGTTTGAATTTATGGAATAATATAAAGATACACAAACTTATAACAAACATGAGATGTCAAAATCAAGAAGAATTTACAGAATGGTTACTTAATATAGGAAACGGTACACTTAATACAAAAGATGACTTAGTACAAATACCAAAACAATACTTAGTAAATGATAACATAGTTAAAGAAATATTCGGTGATAAAATTGATATCAATGATGATACTATATACAATAAAGTAATACTAACAAGCAAAAATGAACATGCATATAAGATAAACACTGAAATTATAAACATGATTAACGGACAAGAGAGAATATACAAAAGTATAGATACAATAGTAAGCGAAGATAATAATGATCACATAAACTACCCTATGGAATTTATTAACAAACAACAACCTTCTGGAATGCCACTACACATATTAAGCCTTAAGATTGGTACTGTAGTAATGTTAGTAAGAAACTTAGATCAAAAGAATGGATTAATTAATGGTACAAGACCTATAATACAGGAGATGCATAAAAACTTCATAATATGTAAAATACTAACAGGACACAGAAAGGATAACACAGTAGCAATACCAAGAATTGATTTAGCACCAAGTGAAACAACATTACCATTCTGTCTCAAAAGAAGACAATTTCCAATAATACCAGCATTTGCTATGACAATACACAAATCACAAGGACAATCATACAAACATGTCGGACTATATATTCCAGAACCATTATTTACACATGGACAACTATATGTAGGTTTAAGTAGAGTAACAAACAAAGACAATCTAAAAATACAGTTACACAAAGGAAATAATGGGTACACAAGCAATATAGTATATGATGAGTTATTATAAATAAATACACTATACAGCAAGGAAATAAAATACTAATTATGTTTAAAACTTAACTAATCCAATAAAATAAAAAAAATCCCGTTCTTAGAACGGGATAGCAGAATGCTAGTATTCTATAATTAAATGTCGCGCGCCAACAGCGCAACCACGTCTTATTTTGAAATGTCGAGAATACCCCCTTCACATATCGTCGTGAAAAATTAAATGTCAATTTTCGTAATCGAACCCGCGCCATAATAGCGTGAATAGATTTCGCATGCCGTTTCACCAAACACGACAACAAATAAAAAACATTTTCTCATGAACGAACACACATGTTTTCTAAAATATGTAAAAAAAATATTTTAATCCTTATGGCTTATAAAGGACGCGTACAAACATCGGAAGAATACAATCTTCTGGTAGAGTTCATCGAAAATAAGTAACTAGAGTCTTTCAAAGGATCAAAGTACAAAAAATGCAGACTATTAAAAAAGTCTTCTGACTTTATACTAATAGACGGGCGATTGTACCTTTTTTGTGAGAATGGGAATCACAAAAAAGTAATATCCCAAGACAATAGATATATCATGGTGCAGGAGGTAAAAAGGGATCCATTCTGCTACACATTATGGACAGAACAAAATGGAAGAAATGTGTGGTAAGTTGTTTTTTTCGATTCCTAGGGCAATTATTAGGGATGTAGTGAACAACTGTCTTGTTTGCAAACAATCCCAGCCATTAAAGGAAAAAACAACAGGAAAACATGTACTAGCAACATTTCCATTCGAGAGAGTTCAAGTGGATTGTGTTGATCTACACTAATACGCTGATGTAAATGACGGATACAAATGGTTAATGACCATTGTAGACGTCTATTCTAAATATGCGTTTGTATTTCCATTGAAGTCTAAAGCTTCTTTAGAAATACAAAAATGTTTAGAAAAGGTGGTGTATTCTGAAGGAGCATTTAAAATTCTACATACCGATAATGGTTTAGAATTTAAAAACTCGTTGGTAGATGAGTTTTGTGGAAAATACCTGGTGAAACACATATATGGCAGGCCAAGACATCCACAGAGTCAGGGGATTGTAGAACGGTTTAATCAAACCGTTACTCGATATTTGCAAAAACATATTTTTGCAAACAATGAAGAAACCAAAAATGAAAAATAAAAGATGAATCGATGTATTGGATGCAACCGTGTATAAATACAATATTAGTGTACACGAATCTACCAAGAAATCTCCCCTTGTACTTTTTAAAAACATGGATGGTTTTAATACATGTATTTCTTCGTGTAGTGAAATTGAACATGTTGATCTTTCAGAGGAGCATAAAGAAGCTGTAATTAATCAGAACAGGTATTTTGAAGCAAGATTTAAAGACATTCAAAAAGTTAAAAAAAGAACTTTTACAATTGGAGAAAAGGTGTTAGTAAAAAAAGATTTTGACAATAATACTAAGACGAAGAAAAAAAAACTAGAATCTTTTTATGAAGGTCCATTTGAAATTAAAGAAATTTTGGAAAATGATATATTGGTGTTGGTTTGTGAAGGGAAAGTCATCAAAGTAAATAGTAGTAGATGCAAACATGCTTAATAAACTGTTGACTATATTATGTTTTTTGTTTATACTTGTTACTTTTTACATTTAAGACGCTTTTTCTTATGTCTGTATCTTTTTAATTTATTAAAAACCTATCTTTCTATGTTTTACCAAGATTTTTATTTTTGGTTACGCTGTTGGCGCGCTTTTTTAATTTATTTGTGCATTTTTGTTGATAAAAACCCTCTCATTAGTTTTATAAGGTACAATTATATGATATCTAATCCTAATTTTTAAAAATAACTATATTTTACTTAAAACTTACATTATACACTTCATTTTTATATACTTTTATCTCTGGTTGCGCGCTTGACGCGCGACATTAAATAACCCTTAATCTTGGAAACGTATTATAACACGGTGGAAAATAAAAAAGTCGGAATCTGTAAGGAAACAATAGCGAGAGAGCTAAAAATCGCAGGGGCTCTCTGTAGTTTTTACAAGATGACAAGTGAAGAAAACAATAGATTTGTTGTGTGGAGGTGTGGTATAATTTAACACATGGACTAAAGGAACCACAATAAATAAATTGTGAAAAAAATTTAAATCAAAAATTTACAAAGAAGGTATGTCAGATAGGACGAACAGAGTGGAGGACAACCGGAGAATCAGAGAGTCCCGAGCCCACAGGGGCATCAATACGAAGGATTACAAGGGCCGTACAATGCCAGCAGACCAGCAATAATAAACAATTACAATAATAAACTAAAAGTGTTTAATCTAGTGGAGGAATACTTACGCACAGGCGTTATCCCCTAGGCTATACTATAGGAGATTCAGATATACGAGTTTTATTTAAAGATTTATTCCTTTTGGGCATCATCCCTTGTTTGTGATTCTACTATTTATATTTAGAATCATGATATATCGAAACATAAACAAACAATAGGTGATGTCAAACATAAAGTAATCAGAGATCATCATAAGAGAATGGGCTGCCCGATTTTTCGCCAAAATGGCAAAAAAAACCGACGATTCGACAAAAAATAAAAAATTAACTCATATGCATAACAAAGAATGCAGCATGGAATATCTCAAGAGCGAGAAAAATAAACAAAATGTAATCCATAATGACTACATATACAACGAAAATGGTAGTTGTAAGATAGGTCTAAGATGGAGATGTAAGATAAGAACATGCCATGGTAAGGTTTTGTGGTAAATCACATTTTTATGTTCCAGGTCGGGGCAAAAATGAGTATTTTTTTCGAATTCTAGAAATTTCTATTATTTCTTAACTATAAAAGGGGAGGAAAAAACCCCTAGAAAATCAAGCAATCAATGGACCAATCAATCATGAATCAATCGAAGACGTCAAGGCCAAACGGAAGAAGAAACAATGACAATAATAAAAGTATTTATTACAATAGCGAGTATATGTACAAACAGACAGGAGCCGCCGGAAGGGACATGCCAAGGGTACGGAGTCTGGTAGAAACATACCTACAGACTGGGCGCCTTCCGGATATTCACGGCAATGGTGTAAAGGTATTTCTGAATAATAGTATTGTCTTTCTTCTATATTATCTTGTTGTAATTTAAAGTATGCTGTTAAATATGTATCTTTGTTTAGTTCATTTATTAATTCTTCTCTGTCAGCTCCTTCATTAAATCTTATCATTTGTTTTATTGGTAGATGTACTGGTAGCCTAATTATTTTGTGTGATCTGTTATGCATTTTGAATTCTAATAGTCTCCATGTAGCTTCTGGTGCACTTACATATCTTGTATTTATGTATTGATCAATTTCATTGTTATTATATAATCTTAAATTAGCACAATCGTATCCTTTGTATATGTATTTAAATATATATTTAACAGACTTTACATATGTACATACTTAGACATTAATATGACAATTATATCTGTCGTAGCCGTCTGGCTTACTTCTATAAGCCAATCAGCTGTGAACACATGGGACAATATTATTGGCCAATAAAACTATAAATACTTGTTCGGAATCTAAGGGATGGAACCCCAGTCACAACCAATAAACAATAGTTACGACATGGCGACAGCGGGAAAAAAACGTAAGAGCGTTTGGAGGAGAGGCAACAGAGGACGTTGCTGTATGGATTAGGGATGTGCTACTGATAGCAGAAGTCTCAAACTGGTCAGAGAGAGAGACCGTACGAGTGATGATAATTGCGATGAAGGGGAAAGCGCTGAGCTGGGCGTCGCAAGTACTAGCGGGGAGAGCTAACAACATTAGCATAAATGAGTTTACGGGGCTGTTGAAACAGAGATTTGGGTCGCAAAACCAGGATGACATTACTCTAGGTAAGTTCTTGATCATGGGAATCCCAGCAACGAGGGAGAAGTACTCAGAGATGCTAAGACACGCCACAAGCATATCAGAGAAGCAACTCATCAACATGAATGCGCTGGGACAGATGGTAATCAATAAATCAGCACTGGAGATTAAGGGTGTTTTATACGAAGCATCACGAACTGCTGGAACATGGGAAACTTTCATTCAAAAGGCGGAAGAACTGGCATGGATAGCCTACCCCGACAAATCGTTAATGAGAATAGAAGAGGTCAATCGATACGGAGAAAACCAGATATTAGAATGGAAAGGAAGAAACAGTCAGGTTAAGGATCGTAGGAAAGGGAATGGGAGAAGCATTATGTCGTGCCTACCACGACAGAACATTTCTACAAGCGATATGTTCTTGTATATTAAATCGAAAGGTTTATTTTCTTTCGGATTCTCCATACCCTTCTTACTAAATTTATTTAAATATTAAAATTTTGTAATTTATAAAATTAGAAGAAAAGTATGAAGGCCTGGACGGTAGCCTAGACTATGGGGTGTACACCACATCCTGCCCCTTTTTTTTGCAGCTCCTTACATGAATGTACTCTTTGATCCCCTTCACCTTTATCCACCTTCCTTTTGGACCTACATAACTAATTGTATATGGCCCTACGAATTGACAATCCAGCTTTCCCCCCTTGAAATTCTTGATATACACTTCATCTCCTAGTTTAAACTCTTTGCCCGTTCTCAGAACATTTTTATTCATTGTCCTGGTCACTCGCTCCTCCGTAATTTCACGGTTCAGCGGGTCTAAATAATTATATCGATACACTTCCTCAAATGGCGATCGTCCTATTGATCCTCTATAATTATAATTAAGTCGTCTTTCAATCCTTTCTATTATATCCTTCATGGTATTATTTTTATATAGCCGCATTACTTCTGCTAAAATACCGTTCTGTCTTTCTGAAATGCCATTGCTTCCTGGATTATACATTGGAGTGTTTACAATCCTTACCCCCTCTTTCACAGCGAACGTTTTCCACTTCTTCCCTGTAAATTGCGTTCCATTGTCTGCAATTATTGTTTCCGGTGTTCCGTATCTTATAAACCACTTCTTGACGTGTTTTATTATTGTTTCTTCAGATATATTCGTTAATAAGAATACCTTTGAAAGTCTGGTATGTATATCGGTTATTAACAAAAAATACAGTTTTTCCTTGATCGTGTCTACCTTCATTGTTTCTGACGCTTTAAAAGGCCCAAAAATATCCATTGATATTTTAGTAAATGGCGCTTTTGCTGTTATTTCAATATTCTGTATTCTTTCTGTTCGTTTCTTGCTTCGGATGCACTCTATACAGCTCTTACACACCCTTGTTATTTCTTTTCTTAGTCCGTTCCCTGAATAAAGTTTCGTTATATTTCTTTCCATAACTACTATTCCTGGATGACACAAAAACTCATGCATAAACACAATAAAATCCGTTTCTTTTCCTGCTTTAATTACATACTTTCCCTCTTTATTTCTTTTCCAACTGTCAAATTGATCTACCTTTTGATCTCTACTTCTGCTCGTTTTCTGATCTTGCTGGATATATTCACTTATCCTTATAAACCTTTCCTGTCTTAATGCCATGTTTTCTCTGAACTTAAATTTTACGGGTGGCATCTTTATACAAGCGTAATTTTGTTGTTTTACTTCATATTCTTTAATTTTTTCCTCTGAAAGTTTGTGATCTAAATAAGACATTTTCTGGTAAAATATTCTTTCCAGGAGTTCTGTTTCTTCTTCATCTTCGTTCTTCATGTTTATAACACTGTTCTTCCACATGATTTTTCTTTTTTGGTAATCTAAAATTATTTCATTTCTAAATAAAAACTCTTGTCCCAATATTATATTCGTGGACAGATCTTTAACCACGTAGAATTCCATCTTCGTCTCGTTTTTAGTCCCTTCTAGGCCAATTTTCAGTTCTGTTGTTATATTTGTTTTTACTTTCGTGCTATTTCCACACATAATCACAATTTCCCGGTTTTCCTTTGTGTCGATTTTCATGCAGTTTACGTACTGCTCTGAGATAAAATTTTTCTTGGACCCTGAATCAATAAGTGCTTTTTCTTTTTATTTTATCGTTTATCAGCACTGGAATAAATACGTAATTTGGCATATCTATTTGCTCAATCATTAAATAATTATTAATACTTTTATTGTTTCTTAGTGTCTCCCGATTTCCTTCTTTACTATTACTGCCTTCTCTGTTTTGAAAGCCCTTTGTATTGTCCTCCGCGTAATTTGCACTTCGCACCTGACCTCTCTGGTAGTGCTTTTGATTTACTGACTTATTCTTACTCTCCAAAAATCCCTTGTTGTCGACTTTCATTCTGCATTCTTTGGTCGTATGTCCTAACGCTTTATGATTTCTACACCATTTTCTTAAAAATTTTATACCGTCGCCTGAATCAATATTGGACGAGATACCATATTTCTTCACAATTTCCGCTTCCAGCCGTACTATCTCTTCATACGCCTCGTTGAACTTAGCCTTGCCCACAATAATCAAATGGTCCATTGTAGCCTTTTCTAACCCTAGGAAAAATAGTTCCTCTAATTTCCTTTCATATGCACTCTTTGACATCGGAAAATGTAGACTATATACATCAATTGCATCCTTTATGTTTTTCAAGTACCCTCTTATAGTTATGAACTCTCCTTGTTTCTTCTTTTCTATCCGATACAAGTTTCTCACGGCATATTCCTCAGGAAACTTCAATTTCCATAGATATCCTTTTATCTCATCCCAATTCTTAGGTAAATCAGCTTTAATGATCTTTTCATCTCGGCATAAATCATGCACGAGTTCCACCACAAAACTTTCCTTCCACTGATTTCTCTCTAGTAAAATATCTAAATTATCGCACCAAGCTTTGATGTCGCAGGTGTACAGATCGTCTATGAATTTTACGTCCCGTTTTATCCCCAAATTCATTCCACCTGTCAATATAGTAATCGTAATTTTTTCTGCGTTCCTATCTACGCGTTCAATCTCCTCCTTTGACTGGAGAGATTTATCTTTGTCATGTAGGAACCCTCTAGTTGAATTCAACATGTCGTGCCTACCACGACAGAACATTTCTACAAGCGATATGTTCTTGTATATTAAATCGAAAGGTTTATTTTCTTTCGGATTCTCCATACCCTTCTTACTAAATTTATTTAAATATTAAAATTTTGTAATTTATAAAATTAGAAGAAAAGTATGAAGGCCTGGACGGTAGCCTAGACTATGGGGTGTACACCACACATTATAAGCTCGGAAACCGTAAATATAAATAACCAAAAGAAAAAATATTGTAGCCTACACGGAGAAGGCGAGCATTGGACAAGACAATGCAAGAAAGTGACAGAACTGATCGAGGGTGAGAGAAGGAAAATGTCGTCGAGGAAAGTATATGTGGCAAGAGAAGAAGACTCGTTGGATGGTAGTAGCGAAGAAAATAAAGAATTTACGTATTTATTCTGTAATGCACTTAAGACAGGAAATATATTTTTAAGTGAGTGCGTGATACAGACAGGCACACGGAAATGTTTGATTGATACGAGAGCGGATGTTTCAATAATAAGTGAAACAGACATACCAGATGGTGTAGAAGAACTGGAGCCTTATAACGGGGTAGTCCGAACCGCCAGCGGAGGAAATGTACAGATAATGGGAAGACTTCGAAATTTTAAGGTGAGAATGGGAAAAAAGGAAATAAAGTTATCACCATTGGTTATTGAGAAATGCGAATTTATCATCATAGGAACGGATATTATTAATCAACAGGTAGAAATACTGCTAGAAATCATCAAGCGGGAAGGATACAACGTCGGAGAATCACATAGAATAAACACTGTTAGCGAAGAAGATGCAATTACAAAGGAATTTGATGAGATTTTTAAAACGGAAATTGGCGAATACAATTTGTGCAGCGTAGGACAGCATGCGATCCAAACTAGCACGTCGCTACCGGTATACCAAGGAAGGGCAAGAATATCAATGGCCCAAGAAGAGACAATCGAGAAGGAGATACGCAAGTGCTTAAAGTTGGGAATAATCAGACCAAGCAATAGTCCATGGTGCAGCCGGATAGTAGTTGTCCCCAAACCCGACGGGACCCTAAGAATGTGCATTGACTACAGAGGATTGAATGCAGTAAACAGTCAAAGATAGATACATGGCACCGAGAATAGACGAGATTCTTGACAGGTTGGCGGGAGCAGAAATCTTTTCAGTACTGGACGCCACATCCGGTTACTATCAAGTAGCCCTAAGAGAGGAAGATAAAAACAAGACGGCGTTTGCATTTAGAGGCGAGCTATACGAGTATAACAGGATGCCATTTGGGTTATGTAATGCTCCTGCAACATTCCAAAGAATAATGGATAAGATATTTAGAGAAGAAAATCAGAAATTTGTGATCCCATATTTAGACGATATTATTATTTTTTCGAAATCGAGGGAAGAGCATGATAGGCATGTTAGAATAGTTTTGGGGAAATTGAAAGCAGCGGGCCTCTCATTAAATAAGAAGAAGTGCAAATTTTATAAGACGGAAGTAAAAATCTTAGGGAACATAATATCGAAGTCCAAGGTGAAAGTGGATCCAAAAAAGACAGAGGCAATTCGAGACTATCCGATGAAGAAAACAATCAAAAAAACTTAGATCATTTTTAGGGATGGTCAACTTTTGCAGGGAATATATACCCAAGCTGGCCACTATCACCACTCCATTGTACAATCTTCTACAAGGAAAAAAGAAAAACTCGTCAGAAAAACTATTGCTAACTAAGGAGCATCAGGAAGCATTTAAAGAAGTAAAATTAGCTGTGTGTAGACACACTGAAAGAGCACAACCTGATTTCAAAAGGAAGTTTATCCTAACTACCGATGCATCCAGCTCAGGGATAGGAGCAATATTGACACAAAAGACAGACCGGGGAGAGGAAGTCATGATATCGGCATTTAGTAAGAAATTAGACACCTGTCAGAGGAATTACTAGCTATTGAAAAAGGTATAGAAAATTATAGACACTATTTGTTAGGTGCTGCATTTACATTAAGAACAGACCACAAAGCACTTACATACATGTGGCAGACAAAGAACCCGAATGGAAGACTTCTACGCTAAGGGATAAAGTTATCAGAGTACGATTTTAACGTGGAATATATAAAGGAGAGGATAATATGGCGGATGGATTAAGCAGGGTGGGCGACGAATGCCAGGTGAACGTCCACTCAGAGACAGCGAATCACCTATCAGAAGCTGATAAAACTGAAATCTTGAAAGAATATCATGAAATATCCGGACATGGCTCGACAAACACGATGAAGCTCATGATAAAACAAAAATACAAGTGGGATAGAATGCATAGGGACATTGAGCAGTATTACTCCAAATGTTATGTCTGCGCCAAAGCTGGATACGCAAAAGTCAATAGTAAACACAGGGTAATTCTAACAGATTACGAAAACCAATTATGGGAAGTGGATTTAATTGGGAAAATTTATGGGGATGACGAAAACAACTTTATCTTAACTGCAGTAGACCACTACAGTAAATGGATTGAAACGAGAGCGTTTAAAGCAAAAATCGGCAGGAGAGGTAGCAAGAGCGATAGAAGATCTAATAATCAAGAAACATGGAATTCCAACGACAATCCTGTCCGACCAGGGGTTAGAATTTTACAACAAGGAAATTGAGGAGCTGACCCATAAATACAACTTTAGGTGGAAATATGCCTCCCCCTATCATCATCAGACGACGGGGGCGGTTGAAAGAGCAAATCAATCTCTGATGGATAAAATCAAGAGACTGTCAAATTATGGAGAACAACAGTGGGGATTGGTTTTGGGAAAGGCAACTTTGGCACTTAACCTGTCATTTAATCGGTCGATAGGTACGTCCACATATATATTTAAATACGGAGAGCAAAAGAGCACTAACATTGATGGAAAGCTTGGAATCAAGAGTCAGAGGATACCGAAACAGAAGCTCATAAACAGGAGAAACGAAATCTGGGAGAATTACAAAAAGGCCATTGAGAAAGGAACGAGAGGAATCAGAAGGGACATTGAAATTGGTGACAGAGTATTAATATTTAGGGATAATATCAAGAATAAGCTTGCAGCGAAATGGCAACCAGGGTACGTAGTTGAGCAGGTTATTAGCGCGGATGCGTACTTAGTAAAGTCGCGGGACAAAAGCGGATCATTGAGAGTAAATAAAAAACATATCAAGAAGGATATGTCTTTATCTGAGTAAGGGGATGTCGTAGCCGTCTGGCTTACTTCTATAAGCCAATCAGCTGTGAACACATGGGACAATATTATTGGCCAATAAAACTATAAATACTTGTTCGGAATCTAAGGGATGGAACCCCAGTCACAACCAATAAACAATAGTTACGACAATATCTTTTCAATAAATATTTGTTATATGGAACTACATGTATGTTGTTTATATATGTATTTTTACTTTCATACCATTTACCAATGCTTCTTTTGTATATAGGATAGCCATCTGTTATTCTTGTTTGATTATTGAATTCTTCTTTTGGATAATCTTTTGTACATATTCCGTTTTCCATACATGGTGCGTTCTGATTTGTGTTTCCACATGGTCCGTGTATCATATGTTTTATCACTAAATTGTGTAATCTTTCATCATCTTTAATATCTGGTATTTCTGCACTTACTATCTCATCTATTCTATCAACACTATTAATCTTATTTTCTAATATAAATAACATATGAGCATGTGGTAATCCTCTTTTTTGAAATTATATTGTGTATACATGACCTATTACAGTACCAAATATTTTATTGTTTATTATATCATTTCTTAATGCTTCTAACTTAAGTTTAAATACTCTTGTTATCAAATCTGGTCTATCACATGGTTGTTGTCTTGGTAATAATTTCTCTCTTATTTCTTTCCAATTTGGATTACATGTCATTGTAATAAATAGATCTGGTTTGCCGTATTTAGATACAATTGCCATAGCGTCATGATATCTTTCTCTCATATTTCTTGGTGATCCTTGAAATGTTGATGGTAGTATTACTGGTCTTCCTATGATCTGATCTGATTCTATGTTTAAATAATCAATTAATCCTTTATATTGTTCTACTCTTAATTTCTTTTGATTTGTCTTTATAAAGTTCAAGTTATTAGCTTCTACTTGTAAATACGAATCTATAACCCATTGTTGAAATAATTTGCCTCCGTTTATTATTGGATTGAATTTATTATCTTTTATGCTCAATTGTGCTATTTTGTATTGTAACATTGAAATTTTATGCATAGTTCCTGTATATGATTCTAACTTCAAGTTTTGTTGCCAGCCTGATTCTCCATATGGATAAAATATAGCATATGTCATAGGGTCTAAGTGTGGACTTAGAATACTTAAAGATGAAGTGTCTCTTGTTATGCCTTTTGAAAATATTCTAATGTCTCTATTAAATGGTGGTTCTCCATTGTTATCTGTAAATACCATTGCAATTTCACTTGTTGTTGGTGTGTTATACCTCTTCATTGTTCTATTTATATCTTTATTGAATACCATTGATAAATCTCCTTTAAATGTTCCATTGTTTTTTTGTTGTTGTGTTTCTATTTCTGACATATTATAATATGCTTTTGCATATGGATTTATTGATCTTAGAATTCTATCTATCTTTGACATAATAACAAACTCACATTTAGAATTGGCATTATTACTTAATCTTATTTCACACGCTTCATTTGTATCTATAATATATAATTGAGAGTATCTTCTTTTTGTCTCATTATTTATGTTATTGTCATTTATATGTGTCATGATATACTTGACCGTGTATTTTTAAACAGTATGGACCATTACTTAAACTTTCAATATAAGCACCTAATGATACAAATGACAGAGCACTGTTATAAGATCTTATGTTTGATCTAAAATTCTTATTGTTATACAACCATTTAGTTCATCAGGATATTCTTTTGTTTCTTGTAATATAACTTTAACAAAACGATATCGGTGTTTATATGATCCATTTCTATTAATTTCTTCCTTTAAAGTGCAATGCAGAGCAATGTTTACATATTACATTCATGTTTCCACATGTGTGTGCATTTGTATCAAAAATTGACACAGCTTCCGCTGGTGTGTCTGTAACATCATCTTTATTGCCTTTAATTTCTGCGTGTTTATTCATTTTTTCATCTATACTTGCATTCTTATCTTCCCTGCATATTGTTGACATAGCTTCTGCTTTTTGTTTAACTCACGTTCCTATAAAATTTGTATTTGTTTAAATTTCGCCACCAATTTCATAAAGAAAGTTGGCACAAACTCTTTTTTCCATTGATTTTTTATTATTTACAGCATTAAATACACTACAACCGTATAGTGGAGAAGCGTGATCATTTGAATCAGAACAATCAAAGGAATAGAGAACTTGAGCTGAAGTTACCGCACTTCACATTATTTTAATGAATGAGAATATTGTATTTACATTAGATAATGCAATAAGATCTTTCAATTATCTACTAAAAACAATTTAAAAGCTTAAGATTATATACAAAAAACACTTTATTTTCTATTATTGACAATATTTTACCCAAGAAAATACTTGCTTCTCTGCTATAATTTTTAATATAGTTTAAAACATAAGACCTTTAGTTTGTAAAATGCCTATGACTTAAACCAGTAAATTATTTACAAATGTTTATTTACACAAACTAGAAAGTAACTTCGTACAAACCATTGTTGAAAATTTGACACATAGAATCATAACTCTGAACCTCAAGTCTACATTTTTTTACTTTTGATCCTTTGACATTATAATTCACTAAGTACAGTTTGTCGTTTATTACAACATAGACATAATCACTGTAGTTAACATACATGCATACACTCAGATTACACATACTTCTATTGCTTTTTTAAGTTGACACAATATATCTGGTGTATAAAGTATTTTTGGAATATCATTAGATCTATGTTGAGAAGACTTGTTTATAATTCTAGTATCTATTTTAGCACCATATTGTTCTTTAGTTGTTGTTAATGTAAATCTATTTTTACATAAATCAGAAAAACGGTAGCTTTTTGTATTTGCATTAATCATTTTTGTTAAAACATTTTTATCTGGACATATTGAATACAGCTGTTCTAAAGTTTCTACCTTGTGGAAAAGCTTGACACATTTTTTTAGAATTAAAAAAGTTTTGTTTTTGATTACACTTGTTAGTATTAAATTCCGGTTGTAAACATTCTTTATTTACTTCACAAATTGTTGATTCTTCTTTTTGTTTATTAACACATTTATCATTTGGTTTACATTCTCTAGAATATTCTTCGTTTATGCAACACTTGTCTTGTATATAATGTTTTGGTAAACATATTTGTATAGAAGTAGATTCATATGGTTTACACGGACATTTTCTCATACAGAATGCATATTCTGCATTGTTTGTTAGTGGATCATAAGGTGCAAGAGCACCATTATCATGTAAAACCATTGGAAGTTTGTCATTATTCCAACCATATACATAAGCTTTCTTTATCTTAGCACATTTCAATTTGTTTACTAACTGCTTGTATATTCTCAGAAGATGCAAACTATTCCTATACCTGATGATTGTTTACATATTTCCAAAGGATCATTAGTGCATCTTCTTTTTACAAGAACTGGTACTAGACATTGTATTAGACTTATCATAACTATGAGTGTCTTTACAAAATTCATGTTGTTTATTATAGTTTTTTCTTATATACTTTGTGTTTCAGAATAATCAGATATAAAACAAACAATAAGAATAAAAACTTATTTATACAATTAATATTCTATTATAAAGAGAAGATATAAATATTCTTTTGTTTGTATATAGTGATATCATAATAAACATATTATTGTTATTAAATAGATAATTGATATAAAATATGTTTATACTAACTAAATATCAATTAAAGTACAAAATAAAAGTATTTCCTTTAACTGAATACACAAAATTATTTAGTATTATGGGTAGATATTATTTTTTATGCATTTATCATTTTTTATACTTATATTGATCATTTTTGATAAATCAAATCCTATTAATTATTAAAGTACCACTCGGAATTCATATTGTAATTGAGAAAGATTACAAATGATAATATATCAAAAATTCAAAAAGTATATTTATTATATTATTTAGTTTTCTTAGTTTATATTAAATATAAGTTAATTAGTTTACAATAGAAGAAATATAATTTCTTTTATAAAATTTTTTAAAAATCAATACTGATTAGAAAAAAAGTTTATTTGTTTTTTTAGAATAAATGTTTTTTAAAAGTACACCAGGTTGATTCTGCCTGACGTAGACGCTATTCCCTGAGATTAACCCATGCATATCATTGAAGTTTATTTTAAACGGAAAGATGGACTGCTCAGTAATACTCACTTTATTTTATGTATATGATTATTTATATAACTACGTTAAAGTGTAGCTAATAAATATACAGTAAGAGTGAGACCTATCAGCTAGTTGTTAAGGTAATGGCTTAACAAGGCATTTACGGGTAACGGTATTACTTTGTAATATTCCGGAGAAGGAGCCTGAGAGATTGCTACTAAGTCTAAGGATTGCAGCAGGGGCGAAACTTGACCTATGGATATAATCTGAGGCAGTTATGGGAAGTAATAATAATTGTTTCATATTTTAAAAAGATATGAATAGATTAATTGGAGGGCAAATCAAGTGCCAGCAGCCGCGGTAATACTTGTTCCAAGAGTGTGTATGATGATTGATGCAGTTAAAAAGTCCGTAGTTTATTTATTTAAGAAGCAATATGAGGTGTACTGTATAGTTGGGAGAGAGATGAAATGTGAGGACCCTGACTGGACGAACAGAAGCGAAAGCTGTACACTTGTATGTATTTTTTGAACAAGGACGTAAGCTGGAGGATCAAAGATGATTAGATACCATTGTAGTTCCAGCAGTAAACTATGCCAACGATGTGATATATTTATATGTGTATTACATTATAGAAATTAGAGTTTTTTGGCTCTGGGGATAGTATGATCGCAAGATTGAAAATTAAAGAAATTGACGGAAGAATATCACAAGGAGTGGATTGTGCGGCTTAATTTGACTCAACGCGAGGGAACTTACCAATATTTTATTATTCTAAGAGAAGTTTATTAAATTTGAGAATGATAATAGTGGTGCATGGCCGTTTTCAATGGATGCTGTGAAGTTTTTGATTAATTTCAACAAGACGTGAGACCCTTTTTTATTTATTTTATAAGACTGACATTTTATATAATGTAGGAAGGAAAGGATTAAAACAGGTCCGTTATGCCCTCAGACATTTTGGGCAGCACGCGCAATACAATAGAAATAATATTCTTTATGGGATAATATTTTGTAAGAGATATTTGAACTTGGAATTGCTAGTAAATTTTATTAAATAAGTAGAATTGAATGTGTCCCTGTTCTTTGTACACACCGCCCGTCGCTATCTAAGATGATATGTGTTGTGAAATTAGTGAATTTTTAAGCTACTTAAACAATATGTATTAGATCTGATATAAGTCGTAACATGGTTGCTGTTGGAGAACCATCAGCAGGATCATAAAGTAAAAGAAACAAAATTATTTTATTTATTTATATTATTATTTTGACCACACATGGGATCAATAGGATACCATAACGATGAAAATCGTAATAGAATACGAAAGTATTTAATTATCGAATATATTTATTATTAATAGAAGACCCTTTGAACTTAAGCATATCATTAAAAGGAGGAAAAGAAAACTAACTAGGATTTCTTTAGTAGCAGCGAGTGAACAAGAAAAAACCCTTGATTGTAATCCGATTTAAAAAAATATAATTTTTTTATATAGGAGATGTAAATCATTTTTATTTTATTTTTTTATATTATAAAGAATTTTATTTTAATAAATTCGTTAAAAGTAAATAAAATAAATTATTATTTTGAGTATAGCTGCTTGGTAGTGCAGTTTGAATATAGGTAGAATGAGATATCTAAGGTTAAATATAATGGTATACCGATAGTAAAAAAGTACTGCGAAGGAAATTGTGAAAATGTGTGGTTTAAAGCCTTATTTTTAAGGACCCGTCTTGAAACACGGACCAAGGAGATTATAATTATAGCGAGATAAATATTTTATTTATTATAGTCATTATTAATTTGATAAGTTATAATTATAAGACCCGAAACACAGTGAACTATATATGTTCTGGTTGAAGATAAATAATTATTTATTGGAAGACCATAATCATTCTGACGTGCAAATCGATGATTTAAGATGTGTATAGTGGCGAAAGACCAATCGAACTGTGTGGTAGCTGGTTCACAGCGAAATGTCTCTAAGGACAGCAGTTATTTAATTATAGGACATATATGTAGAACACTGTTATAATTTATTTAAAATTATGAGAAATTTTCAATTATATGTAATAAGTTATAAATTAATTTTATAATTTAATAATCTATTAAAATGACTAGTGGGCACATGATTGTAAGAATGATGTGCAAAAAGGGATGAACCTTATGAAACATTAAATATTCTAAATAGTAGATATTATACCATAAATATGATGAATACATAATGACAGTAGGGCGGTTGTTATGGAAGTAGAAATCCGCTAAGAAACGTGTTATAACGTACCTACCGAATGTATTATTGTATAAAATGGAAGAAGATTACTACTTTTATGAGATGTTTCTATTAAATATATAGGTAGCTGTGCAATTTGTTTGTATTGAAGTATATATGTGAATATATATGGAAGAAACAAATGAGCCGATCTTGGAGGTAGTAACAATATATATTGTATAAATACAAGACTAGGGTTTTCAATTATTATTGAAGTGAATCGGTGTTATATTTTAAAAAAACAAAAAAGATTAATATTTCTTTTTATTAAATTACAATAAGGTAACTTTATAATGACAGTATTTTATAATATATAAGAAAAATGAATTATATATTTTATTTTATTAACTATGGATTGTCATGATAAGAAATAGTTATATTTATAAATACTTGATAAAAAAGAAGTAATTTTAACCGTACCTATACCGCATCAGGTGTCTATGTTTTATAACAAATATTTTAAAACAAAGTAAGTAAGGGAATTCGGCAAATTAGATCCTGTAACTTTGGGATAAAGATTGGCTCTAGCATGCTAGAACTTTTACTATGTAAGGAATCTGACTGTTTATTAAAAACATAGCTTTTTGTAATTACAAGAAGTGAATTCTGCCCAGTGCATTTCATGTTAAAGTTGTGTAAGCAAATGTAAACGGCGGGAGTAACTATGACTCTCTTAAGCAGTCTCTTAAGTGGCGGCAGTCGTGGCTATCGCTCTCATGTCCTTATTTGGGAGGACTTCGGTCCGCTGTGGAAAACCAATGCATGGGGGAGGTAGTTGCAGGGGTGGCAGGGATGGCCTTCGTGTTTTGGCCCTGTCATCCTAAGGTGGGTATTTCGGTCCACGTCCCGCTGCCGGGTGCGACTGGGGTGCCGCACCTTCGGGTCCCGCCCCCGGTGGTCCGAAGTACCTTGCCTGCCCATCTGCCCCCTCGGGTTGCCAGCCCGTTGGGGTATGACGTCACGGCCCGAAGGTTAGAAATGAAAAGGTTGACCCTCCCACTGGAGGGTCCCTCCGTGATTTGGACGGGGAGTCCAATCCTGGCGAGTCTTTGAATCCACTGGAGAGTATCTCCTTTGCCTGCAGTGAATGCGCACGTAACTTTTCTACCAAGAGAGGTCTTGGGGTGCACATAAGATCTAAGCATCCCGAGGTTTGCCAATGCCGCTATTAACACCGTGCGGCAGAAAGAGAGATGGACGGATGAAGAGGTTAGGATGTTAGCCCACGTGGAAGCCGCAGAGGCCGAGCGGGGAGTTCGATTTATTAACCAACGACTCCTCGAACTCCACCCAGGTCGGACCCTCGAATCTATTCGTGGTAAAAGGAGGGATCCGGCCTACAAGCGCTTGGTGGAGGAACTGAGGAGGACTCTTGTTTCCTCCTCACGGAATGGGAGCCATAATAATGCCCCTGGTAGCGCGGGGGCATCCATTCCGTCGACCTCTAGTGGGTTCAACCCTTCCTCGGATTCTGATCCGGTAACCTCAAACCAAAGATCAATACTTTCGGACGAGTGGGAGTTAGTGGAGAGCCGACTTAATGAATATTTTACCTTTGTTACCCAGGTCAGTCGGTTTGCTTGCGCGGGTTGACGAGATCATTGCCTCTAGAGAGTTGGTTTCTAAGGAGGCCACTCTCGCGTCTTTGGAGGCACTACTGCGAGAGATCTTCCCCCCTCCGCAGACCGGGCTTACTAGGCCCGCGATCTCACGTAGGAAGGTCACCCGGACTTTGTCTAAACGCAAGCAGAGGAGGTTAGACTATGCCAGAGCCCAGGGCCTGTACCGTAAGGACAGGTCACGTTACATCAGTGGGCTACTCTCTGGAAACCCTCAACAAGATCGAGGGATAACCAGGGAGATGGGGGAAGATTTTTGGCTGTCTATAATGAAGGCACCTCCTCCTCGACTTCCTCCCTTACCAGCAGTGCCTACCCCTGCTCCTATTAACATCTTGGAGCTTTGGGGGCCCATCACCTGGGATGAGGTTAAGAAGTGTTTGCCAGGAAACACTTCTGCTGCTGGTCCTGACGGGGTCACACCAGGGGCGCTCAAGGGACTCTCCTGGGAGTTCCTTGTTAAGGTTTTAAACCTATTTTTATGGTGTGGCAAGCTCCCTGATTCCTTGATGTCAGCCAGGACCGTGTTTATACCTAAGTCAAGCGAAATAACCGGCCCTGGGGATGTAAGACCAATTACTGTCTGTAATGTTCTTGCGAGGGTGTTGTCGAAGGTTGTTAACGAGAGACTGAAGTTGCTGGTGACTCTCGACTCTAGGCAAGTCGGCTTCCAGCCCAGAGATGGGTGCCTAGAGAACACCACCGTCCTCGACGTAATATTAAATACAAGGCGGCGCGAGGTACGGTCGGCTTTCGTAGCATCCTTGGATCTACGGAAGGCTTTCGACAACATTTCCCATCAGGCGATGCTAACCGTGCTGGAGAACTATCATTTTCCATTACTATTTATTGATTTCATCTCCTCATTGTTTGCAGGTCAAACCACGGTTCTTCAGTTTCGGGATGGCGTGTCTGACCCCTTTTCTCCAACTAGGGGGGTTAGACAAGGAGATCCTTTATCACCTCTCCTGTTTAACTTGGGGCTTGATATTGTGATCAAGCACCTCCCTGAACATATTGGCATTCCGGTAGGCAGTAAACGCATTAATTGCGCTGCCTATGCTGACGATCTCCTTCTATTTGCGGAGACAAAGCAAGGTCTTCAGGAGCTAATCTCGAACTCGTCCAAGACCCTCGGGGCCCTTGGTCTGGAAGTTAATCTTAACAAGAGTTTTACCATCTCTCTTGTTCCCAGTGGAAAGGATAAAAAAGTTAAAGTCGGCTCCACCCGATTCGATCTTGGGAACGTCCCCATTCCCGTTAAGGGGTTTGGGGAGTCGTTCAAATATCTAGGGGTGGAGTTTGACCCACTGGGCCGGACTAAGGTTCAGCTCTCAGGGTTACTTAGTGACAAATTGGAGATCTTAACCAAGGCACCGCTAAAGCCACAACAACGGCTTTTTGCCCTCCGGTGTCATCTCCTACCAAGTATCTATCATCAACTGGCGTTGGGGTCGGTGTCGCTTGGCCACCTCAAGAGGGCGGATATCTTGGTAAGGAGATATGTCAGGAAATGGTTAGATCTTCCACACGATGTTCCCATCGCTTTTATACATGCTAGTGTGGCGGATGGTGGTCTGGGAGTCCCAGCTTTGCGAACTACTGGTCCTCGTTTGAGGTACAGCCGCCTGAGGAGTCTTTTATCTTGTACGACCGGCGCTCCGGCTTTTACACACGGGCGTCGGGACTTTTATTTCTTTACAACTCCTCAGGGCGAAGAATAATCTTACAATAGATAATGAAGTGCTGGACTCCCAGGGCAAAGAGAAAAAGTTTTGGGCCAGACGACTGTACGCCAGGGTCGATGGGAAAGCCTTAGCCCAGGCTAATCTGGTCCCCCAGGCTCATACCTGGGTTAGCGATGGGACATCTTTGATGACTGGCCGAGACTTCCTACATGCTGTTAAGACCCGAATTAATGCGCTGCCGGCCAGGTCACGTACTTCTCGGGGCCGCCCCGAATATGAGAGAAAATGTCGGGCCGGGTGCGATGCCTCCGAGACCCCGAACCACTGTATTCAGCAATGTTTTCGTACTCACGGTCTGAGGATTAAACGCCACAATAACATCGTGGCGTATATTCAGCGCAGCCTCAGGCAACGTGGGTATGAGGTGACTCCAGAGCCCGTTTACCGGCTCAGCTCTGGAGTGCTCAAGCCTGATCTGCTGGCCATCAAAGAGGGCGTCGCTACAATTATAGACGCCCAAGTGGTTGGTGATAATGTCAACTTACAGGATGCACATTTACACAAAATTAATAAGTACTCCACGAACGCCTTGAGGTCGTGCATCCTCACCACCACTGGTGCCTCTCGGGTACAGACGACCTCCTGTACCCTAAATTGGAGAGGCATATGGTCCCAGCACAGTGCCTCTGAGCTCACCGGGTTCGGGTTTCTAACTAAAAGAGACCTTAAAGTTATTAGTGTGCGTTCGCTGGAGGCGACGGTGCGTACTTTCCGTGGATTCATTCGTATGACGACTGCCGTTGGGCGGGCGATGGGGCGGACCGGGGTTGGATGAACCGTTCACCCCCTTGCGGGTCGTGTCTGGCTTCCCGCCGTGAGCCATGGGACCCCATCTTGGGCTCGTGTATGTCCCAGAATCACGGCCAACTCGTGGGGAAGTTGTCCTTTTTTCTTCCTTTCTATATGTTTCCTTTGTTTTTGTGACTAACCCATAACCCCTTCCCCCGGAAAAAAAAAAAAAAAATAGCCAAATGCCTCGTCATCTAATTAGTGACGCGCATGAATGGATTAACGAGATTCCTACTGTCCCTACTTACAGTTTTGTGAAACCACTAAACAAGGGAACGGGCTTGTTTTATATCAGCGGGGAAAGAAGACCCTGTTGAGCTTGACTTTAGTATGTTTTAATAAATATTCGATATATTGTAGAGAGGTGGGAGGAAATTGTGAAACCACTAATATATTTGAATATTTATTTATTAAAATATATGGGGAGTTTGGCTGGGGCGGTACAACTGTTAAAAAGTAACACAGTTGTCCTAAGGTAGATTTCTTATGGATGGTAACCATAAATGAATTATAAGGGAAAAAGTCTGCTTTACTTTATGTATTATGATATATTTAGTAGGGAAACCTTGGCCTAGCGATCCCAATTACATTCATTATGTATTGGGTGATTGAAAAGTTACCACAGGGATAACTGGCTTGTAGCAGGCAAGCGATCATAGCGACTCTGCTTTTTGATTCTTCGATGTCGTCTCTTCTGATCATCGTAGTGTATATGTTACGAAGTGTTGGATTGTTCACCCGGTAATGAGGAACGAAGAGAATTTATTAAATTTGAGAATGATAATAGTGGTGCATGGCCGTTTTCAATGGATGCTGTGAAGTTTTTGATTAATTTCAACAAGACGTGAGACCCTTTTTTATTTATTTTATAAGACTGACATTTTATATAATGTAGGAAGGAAAGGATTAAAACAGGTCCGTTATGCCCTCAGACATTTTGGGCAGCACGCGCAATACAATAGAAATAATATTCTTTATGGGATAATATTTTGTAAGAGATATTTGAACTTGGAATTGCTAGTAAATTTTATTAAATAAGTAGAATTGAATGTGTCCCTGTTCTTTGTACACACCGCCCGTCGCTATCTAAGATGATATGTGTTGTGAAATTAGTGAATTTTTAAGCTACTTAAACAATATGTATTAGATCTGATATAAGTCGTAACATGGTTGCTGTTGGAGAACCATTAGCAGGATCATAAAGTAAAAGAAACAAAATTATTTTATTTATTTATATTATTATTTTGACCACACATGGGATCAATAGGATACCATAACGATGAAGATCGTAATAGAATACGAAAGTATTTAATTATCGAATATATTTATTATTAATAGAAGACCCTTTGAACTTAAGCATATCATTAAAAGGAGGAAAAGAAACTAACTAGGATTTCTTTAGTAGCAGCGAGTGAACAAGAAAAAACCCTTGATTGTAATCCGATTTAAAAAAATATAATTTTTTATATAGGAGATGTAAATCATTTTTATTTTATTTTTTATATTATAAAGAATTTTATTTTAATAAATTCGTTAAAAGTAAATAAAATAAATTATTATTTTGAGTATAGCTGCTTGGTAGTGCAGTTTGAATATAGGTAGAATGAGATATCTAAGGTTAAATATAATGGTATACCGATAGTAAAAAAGTACTGCGAAGGAAATTGTGAAAATGTGTGGTTTAAAGCCTTATTTTTAAGGACCCGTCTTGAAACACGGACCAAGGAGATTATAATTATAGCGAGATAAATATTTTATTTATTATAGTCATTATTAATTTGATAAGTTATAATTATAAGACCCGAAACACAGTGAACTATATATGTTCTGGTTGAAGATAAATAATTATTTATTGGAAGACCATAATCATTCTGACGTGCAAATCGATGATTTAAGATGTGTATAGTGGCGAAAGACCAATCGAACTGTGTGGTAGCTGGTTCACAGCGAAATGTCTCTAAGGACAGCAGTTATTTAATTATAGGACATATATGTAGAACACTGTTATAATTTATTTAAAATTATGAGAAATTTTCAATTATATGTAATAAGTTATAAATTAATTTTATAATTTAATAATCTATTAAAATGACTAGTGGGCACATGATTGTAAGAATGATGTGCAAAAAGGGATGAACCTTATGAAACATTAAATATTCTAAATAGTAGATATTATACCATAAATATGATGAATACATAATGACAGTAGGGCGGTTGTTATGGAAGTAGAAATCCGCTAAGAAACGTGTTATAACGTACCTACCGAATGTATTATTGTATAAAATGGAAGAAGATTACTACTTTTATGAGATGTTTCTATTAAATATATAGGTAGCTGTGCAATTTGTTTGTATTGAAGTATATATGTGAATATATATGGAAGAAACAAATGAGAAGATCTTGGAGGTAGTAACAATATATATTGTATAAATACAAGACTAGGGTTTTCAATTATTATTGAAGTGAATCGGTGTTATTTTTAAAAAACAAAAAAGATTAATATTTCTTTTTATTAAATTACAATAAGGTAACTTTATAATGACAGTATTTTATAGTATATAAGAAAAATGAATTATATATTTTATTTTATTAACTATGGATTGTCATGATAAGAAATAGTTATATTTATAAATACTTGATAAAAAAGAAGTAATTTTAACCGTACCTATACCGCATCAGGTGTCTATGTTTTATAACAAATATTTTAAAACAAAGTAAGTAAGGGAATTCGGCAAATTAGATCTGTAACTTTGGGATAAAGATTGGCTCTAGCATGCTAGAACTTTTACTATGTAAGGAATCTGACTGTTTATTAAAAACATAGCTTTTTGTAATTACAAGAAGTGAATTCTGCCCAGTGCATTTCATGTTAAAGTTGTGTAAGCAAATGTAAACGGCGGGAGTAACTATGACTCTCTTAAGTCGAGTTCTCTTAAGTCGTAGTAATCTTCTCTCGGCAGTCGTGGCTATCGCTCTCATGTCCTTATTTGGGAGGACTTAGGTCCGTTGTGGAAAACCAATGCATGGGGGAGGTAGTCGCAGGGGTGGCAGGGATGGCCTTCGTGTTTTGGCCCTGTCATCCTAAGGTGGGTATTTGGGTCCACGTCCCGCTGCCGGGTGCGACTGGGGTGCCGCACCTTCGGGTCCCGCCCCCGGTGGTCGGAATAATACCTTGCCTGTCCATCTGCCCCCTCGGGTTGCCAGCCTGTTGGGGTATGACGTCACGGCCCGAAGGTTAGAAATGAAAAGGTTGACCCTCCCACTGGAGGGTCCCTCCGTGATTTGGACGGGGAGTCCAATCCTGGCGAGTCTTTGAATCCACTGGAGAGTATCTCCTTTGCCTGCAGTGAATGCGCACGTAACTTTTCTACAAAAAGAGGTCTTGGGGTGCACATAAGATCTAAGCATCCCGAGGTTGCCAATGCCGCTATTAACACCGTGCGGCAGAAAGAGAGATGGACGGATGAAG
The DNA here is from genome assembly GCA_032207245.1 of Pardosa pseudoannulata. Lineage (NCBI taxonomy): Eukaryota > Metazoa > Arthropoda > Arachnida > Araneae > Lycosidae > Pardosa > Pardosa pseudoannulata. The sequence continues at coordinate 198,709 of JAGEOH010000035.1, forward strand.
AGGTTAGGATGTTAGCCCACGTGGAAGCCGCAGAGGCCGAGCGGGGAGTGCGATTTATTAACCAACGACTCCTCGAACTCCACCCAGGTCGGACCCTCGAATCTATTCGTGGTAAAAGGAGGGATCCGGCCTACAAGCGCTTGGTGGAGGAACTGAGGAGGACTCTTGTTTCCTCCTCACGGGATGGGAGCCATAATAATGCCCCTGGTAGCGCGGGGGCATCCATTCCGTCGACCTCTAGTGGGTTCAACCCTTCCTCGGATTCTGATCCGGTAACCTCAAACCAAAGATCAATACTTTCGGACGAGTGGGAGTTAGTGGAGAGCCGACTTAATGAATATTTTACTTTGTTACCCAGGTCAGTCGGTTTGCTTGCGCGGGTTGACGAGATCATTGCCTCTAGAGAGTTGGTTTCTAAGGAGGCCACTCTCGCGTCTTTGGAGGCACTACTGCGAGAGATCTTCCCCCCTCCGCAGACCGGGCTTACTAGGCCCGCGATCTCACGTAGGAAGGTCACCCGGACTTTGTCTAAACGCAAGCAGAGGAGGTTAGACTATGCCAGAGCCCAGGGCCTGTACCGTAAGGACAGGTCACGTTACATCAGTGGGCTACTCTCTGGAAACCCTCAACAAGATCGAGGGATAACCAGGGAGATGGGGGAAGATTTTTGGCTGTCTATAATGAAGGCACCTCCTCCTCGACTTCCTCCCTTACCAGCAGTGCCTACCCCTGCTCCTATTAACATCTTGGAGCTTTGGGGGCCCATCACCTGGGATGAGGTTAAGAAGTGTTTGCCAGGAAACACTTCTGCTGCTGGTCCTGACGGGGTCACACCAGGGGCGCTCAAGGGACTCTCCTGGGAGTTCCTTGTTAAGGTTTTAAACCTATTTTTATGGTGTGGCAAGCTCCCTGATTCCTTGATGTCAGCCAGGACCGTGTTTATACCTAAGTCAAGCGAAATAACCGGCCCTGGGGATGTAAGACCAATTACTGTCTGTAATGTTCTTGCGAGGGTGTTGTCGAAGGTTGTTAACGAGAGACTGAAGTTGCTGGTGACTCTCGACTCTAGGCAAGTCGGCTTCCAGCCCAGAGATGGGTGCCTAGAGAACACCACCGTCCTCGACGTAATATTAAATACAAGGCGGCGCGAGGTACGGTCGGCTTTCGTAGCATCTTTGGATCTACGGAAGGCTTTCGACAACATTTCCCATCAGGCGATGCTAACCGTGCTGGAGAACTATCATTTTCCATTACTATTTATTAAATTCATCTCATCATTGTTTGCAGGTCAAACCACGGTTCTTCAGTTTCGGGATGGCGTGTCTGACCCCTTTTCTCCAACTAGGGGGGTTAGACAAGGAGATCCTTTATCACCTCTCCTGTTTAACTTGGGGCTTGATATTGTGATCAAGCACCTCCCTGAACATATTGGCATTCCGGTAGGCAGTAAACGCATTAATTGCGCTGCCTATGCTGACGATCTCCTTCTATTTGCGGAGACAAAGCAAGGTCTTCAGGAGCTAATCTCGAACTCGTCCAAGACCCTCGGGGCCCTTGGTCTGGAAGTTAATCTTAACAAGAGTTTTACCATCTCTCTTGTTCCCAGTGGAAAGGATAAAAAAGTTAAAGTCGGCTCCACCCGATTCGATCTTGGGAACGTCCCCATTCCCGTTAAGGGGTTTGGGGAGTCGTTCAAATATCTAGGGGTGGAGTTTGACCCACTGGGCCGGACTAAGGTTCAGCTCTCAGGGTTACTTAGTGACAAATTGGAGATCTTAACCAAGGCACCGCTAAAGCCACAACAACGGCTTTTTGCCCTCCGGTGTCATCTCCTACCAAGTATCTATCATCAACTGGCGTTGGGGTCGGTGTCGCTTGGCCACCTCAAGAGGGCGGATATCTTGGTAAGGAGATATGTCAGGAAAATGGTTAGATCTTCCACACGATGTTCCCATCGCTTTTATACATGCTAGTGTGGCGGATGGTGGTCTGGGAGTCCCAGCTTTGCGAACTACTGGTCCTCGTTTGAGGTACAGCCGCCTGAGGAGTCTTTTATCTTGTACGACCGGCGCACCGGCTTTTACACCGGGCGTCGGGACTTTTATTTCTTTACAACTCCTCAGGGCGAAGAATAATCTTACAATTGATAATGAAGTGCTGGACTCCCAGGGCAAAGAGAAAAAGTTTTGGGCCAGACGACTGTACGCCAGGGTCGATGGGAAAGCCTTAGCCCAGGCTAATCTGGTCCCCCAGGCTCATTCCTGGGTTAGCGATGGGACATCTTTGATGACTGGCCGAGACTTCCTACATGCTGTTAAGACCCGAATTAATGCGCTGCCGGCCAGGTCACGTACTTCTCGGGGCCGCCCCGAATATGAGAGAAAATGTCGGGCCGGGTGCGATGCCGCCGAGACCCCGAACCACTGTATTCAGCAATGTTTTCGTACTCACGGTCTGAGGATTAAACGCCACAATAACATCGTGGCGTATATTCAGCGCAGCCTCAGGCAACGTGGGTATGAGGTGACTCCAGAGCCCGTTTACCGGCTCAGCTCTGGAGTGCTCAAGCCTGATCTGCTGGCCATCAAAGAGGGCGTCGCTACAATTATAGACGCCCAAGTGGTTGGTGATAATGTCAACTTACAGGATGCACATTTACACAAAATTAATAAGTACTCCACGAACGCCTTGAGGTCGTGCATCCTCACCACCACTGGTGCCTCTCGGGTACAGACGACCTCCTGTACCCTAAATTGGAGAGGCATATGGTCCCAGCACAGTGCCTCTGAGCTCACCGGGTTCGGGTTTCTAACTAAAAGAGACCTAAAAGTTATTAGTGTGCGTTCGCTGGAGGCGACGGTGCGTACTTTCCGTGGATTCATTCGTATGACGACTGCCGTTGGGCGGGCGATGGGGCGGAGTGGGGTTGGATGAACCGTTCACCCCCTTGCGGGTCGTGTCTGGCTTCCCGCCGTGAGCCATGGGACCCCATCTTGGGCTCGTGTATGTCCCAGAATCACGGCCAATACGTGGGGAAGTTGTCCTTTTTTCTTCCTTTCTGTATGTTTTCCTTTGTTTTTGTGACTAACCCGTAACCCCTTCCCCCGGAAAAAAAAATAGCCAAATGCCTCGTCATTTAATTGGTGACGCGCATGAATGGAGCAACGAGATTCCTACTGTCCCTACTTACAGTTTTGTGAAACCACTAAACAAGGGAACGGGCTTGTTTTATATCAGCGGGGAAAGAAGACCCTGTTGAGCTTGACTTTAGTATGTTTTAATAAATATTCGATATATTGTAGAGAGGTGGGAGGAAATTGTGAAACCACTAATATATTTGAATATTTATTTATTAAAATATATGGGGAGTTTGGCTGGGGCGGTACAACTGTTAAAAAGTAACACAGTTGTCCTAAGGTAGATTTCTTATGGATGGTAACCATAAATGAATTATAAGGGAAAAAGTCTGCTTTACTTTATGTATTATGATATATTTAGTAGGGAAACCTTGGCCTAGCGATCCCAATTACATTCATTATGTATTGGGTGATTGAAAAGTTACCACAGGGATAACTGGCTTGTAGCAGGCAAGCGATCATAGCGACTCTGCTTTTTGATTCTTCGATGTCGTCTCTTCTGATCATCGTAGTGTATATGTTACGAAGTGTTGGATTGTTCACCCACTAATAGGTAACGTGAGCTGGGTTTAGACCGTCGTGAGACAGGTTAGTTTTACCCTACTGTAATGCGAAGTCTGCGGCCTCGAAGTCGGAGACCGACGCCAGCATGAGATTTTCTTGGGCTGTCGTCGGAGGGATGTTGAAGAAGGCGGCACTCAAGTGGTGGCAGGAACGCTGGGACAGCGCCATCACCGGTCGGTGGACTCACTCTCTGCTGCCTCAGGTCACGCTGAGACGGTGCGAGAGCGACTTCTACCTCAATCAGATACTTACCGGCCATGGTATCATACCTGAGTTCCAACTTAAAAGGTTCGGAAAGAGCGGGTTGTGTCCGTTCGATGGCGAACTGGGAACCGTGGACCACCTGGTCTACCACTGTCGGCGTAACAGTGAGATTCGGAAGTCCCACTTCCCTATCAGTTCCCGCCCTAGTACAGCACTGAGCCTCACTAGCTTGGTACAATTACCTCGGGTTCGGGAGGGCCTGAGGAAGATGATCGTACTGCTCTTCGACGAGCTCGACCCCTAAACCCCAATCTTTAGGGGAACCGAGCTACGCTGCGTTGTTGACCGGTACCATTCCTCCTGGGTTGACTTGGGATTCTCCGGATTCCTCGTTGGCTCTTACACCCCGTCGCGTCGCTTACCGGGAAGCTCTCCCAGCCACTGTTGCAGTCCACGCAACATCCAGAGCAAGCCCGGAACCGGCGTGCGGATGAACCCGCCTACTCCCCCCCGATCGGGGGAGACAGCGGGACCTTATACCCGACCGGTGGGAGAACTGACCACTCTCCGTCCCGGTCGGCCTTCCGAGAGGGAGGATTCCTGTCACTGGGGAGCTCCGCTCCCGAGGTGGTAGTGGTTGGGGCCTCATCCTAAAATCACGAACGGTATCCTCTTGCGGTAGCGCGTAATGAGAGTCCGTTTCTCTGCGGCGACCGCTTCGCGTTCGTACGCTGTGTCAGTCCTTCTCGTGCTCCGCGTCGGAGTCCCTTCTCCGAGCGGTAAGCAGTCTCTTCTATCGCTATCGACCTTTTAGTCGGTAGGGATCCCCGGTAAGCGTCTTCATTGCACGCACAGGTGGGGTACTCTCTCGGTTACCCTACTGTAAGTATTTTTGAGTGAACTTTGATAGTACGAGAGGAACTCTAAGTGATGACCACTGGTGGTGCGATTAACTATTAAGTTATGTTGCTTAGCTACGTCATTTCGATTAAGGCTGAAAGCCTCTTAAGCCTGAAGCGTAGTTCAAAGATATATTTTGGGAGAATACTACTCTATTAAGCAGAACTGTAAGAATGAAGGTGTATGCCGACATTTTGAGGTTTCTGCTTTTTATTGTATAAGTAGGTTAGGTTGTGAGATATAGTTATATAAAGCTAGAGAATTATTCTAGCTCTCATATAATGGAAGCCTCCACGTGGCTGAGAGCGGGGTAGGAGTTTATACTCTGAGCTAATATCCATAACCTTGTTGTTCTTGCGCGGCTGCTACAACAAGGGGGCACAGCGATTGTCCTAAGAATGGGTCCTCATTGCAAGTATACGCGGACATACTTAACTAGTCCGAAGCCTTATAAGCCGATTCGGGTGGGCACCGATAGGGTATAGGGAGGCACGGGGATTGTCTTAGGGGTCTGGTCCACCTCGTTCTCCGGATTAGAGTCCGTTAGTTCACTAGAACGTTCTAAATTTCAACCTGGGAGAGGTTTGGCATGACTACTGAAGCCGTAGTTTTTAGTGTCTGGTGGTATCAAGTCCACTTAATTCCCCTTTGGGACAGGCATGTTATCTTCTTAGCAAACCCCGTTGAGCACGGGTCTTACTGTAGAGTAAGGTGTTTGATCCTAAGGGATTTTGTATTCTCCTATAAGCAAGGCCTTAATGGTAAGCTGGTGTGTTAGCACGGATATTTGTTGATTGAAGTTTTTACTTGCTGGGTGGCTTTTCTTTGATTGATGAATAAATATTTTTATTTTTATTTTATTTTTTTAACCAAATTAGATGTGACATTCTGAAGTCGCAAAAAAGATTCCACTCATTGGCTCGAAAAGTGTTAAGTCGCAAGTTTTTGACTGAGCCAGAGAAAAGAACAAGAGAAGATTTGTATAATCTGAAAAAGTATATGGAAAGCACTTCTGCATTGATAAAAATGCAAGGAAACTACATGGAGTTGTTATTTGGTCAACTCCAAAAACAAAAGAGCAAGATAAAGAGCTTGCAAGAGGAAATGAATGACGGAAGGTCAAGGAGCAAAAAGGAGGCTGATCACAAAAGTGACAAGTCATCCGAAGAGAGAGAGGTTGAAGATAAGTACCCAATAGCGGAAAAGTCCAACCAAAAAGCGAATGATAGGAGATCCCATCCGACTATCATACGAAATGAGATCTTGTATAAAGATCAACAAGCAAATGTCACTAAATGTGACGAACCAATCAATTTGCATGAAGAAGTTGTCACTTCATGTAAATCAAAAAACGAGCTCCGTGACAAGAGCAACAAAACCAATAAGATATGGGATATCTTAAAAAAACGAAAAATAGAGGATACTTTCTCTACTTGCAAACGGACAAGTCGTCTGACGACTAAAGATATTATCTCGTCGAAAGACTTGATAAAACAACAACAGCTTGTTAAACGACAAGAAGAGACCAATAAACACTCTGTGTTTGAACAAATGGAAGTAGAGATTGATATCTCTGCATCAAAACAAAAGCATCATGTGGAAGCGAAAAAGTTAGTGCAACCGTCATTGGTTGTAAAAAAGGAGGAGTTTAATTATAAACGGAAAAACAGACGCTTCCACATGAAGAAAGGTGGGGGTGATAAAAAAAGTATCAAAAATGAAAAAAACTGGGCGTCTTGTCTGAACAGGCAAGACCTCATAAAGATAGCTCTGGAGGGAAAACCTCCAGAAGAATGTAAATTCCGCTTCGCGTTAGCGAAGGGAATAGAAATTAAAGGTTCGCATCTGTCAAAGGATGTATTGGCCGCGATATGTGGGGTGGAGACTAAAGATCTCCCCCTAATAAAACATTTTAAACATGAAGAAGCTACTCTCTTTATGTTTAGAAACAGTGTCTGCCACAGGGCAGTAGAAAAGCTTTATAAATCTTTTGAGGAAATCCGGATCTGTACAGAGTATGAATATCTGGCAGAATTCCTTGGATCAAAAAAAGAAATCGTGATGAATGAGCTCTCACGATTAGAAAAATCTTACAAAAACTTTGTGCCGCTTGTACGCTCATGCAAGTACATGAAGAGAAAACTATCAAGTGGAAGTAATCTTTATGATATTCTGTTTGTGGAAGAAAATGTGGGTGAGCCTGCCCAGGAAAAACAAGGATCTACGATTCAATAAAATGTTTTGTGGTATCCATAATAAACGAGTTTTTAAAATGTTTAAAAACAAAAAATCTCTTGTAACAGGTCGTCGTACATGTTATAAAACAAAAAAAAGTACACATCAGTACTTTAAATCACGAGCTATGGTAAAACTTAGCATAAGAAGAAGTGTATATGAGAAGTATATGCTAAATAATTATTGCCTAGTAGAGATACGGGCAAGACATTTAAAGGTGTCTAACCTTAAAAACATTCTTATAGCATTAGAACCGGGTCTATCTAATGCTATATACGCAGTAAAGAAGTATCGAAGAAAGGATACTTCAAAAGAACAATGTATAGTCAGAAAGACTTACAAACAAATACTAATTGGGGCCTGCAAAAGATTAGGTCTTCCGGTATTAAAAAAGACAACACGAGGTACTACTGATAATGATGTAGTACAAATAAACAGAAAGACGATTAAAAAAGCACTTCTCATGAGTCTTAATATCAACCATCTCTGTGGTAAAAGAGAAAAACTACAAGTTCTTCTACGAGAAGAGAAACCATTAATCATGTGTATACAGGAGACATGGAAGACTTCCATTATCCCATATATGCAAGAAAAGTACACTAGCATTGAGACACAATGCATAGGAAAAAATAAACCGGGGTTACTAACCTTGGTAAGAAACGATGGAGCAATAAGATGCTCCAAGAAGGGAGACGATGTCAACATACTACAAACGGTAGTTGAGATCAAAACAGAAGAGGGATGGACAAAGATCCTAGTGGTTAATGTTTATATTCCGCAACGGAAAGAGTTAAAGCTTGAAACTTTAACAAAATTGATAAATCTTTTAAATGTTGAGAAGATGAAAAACTGCTACAAGGAAATTATAGTGATGGGGGACATGAATTATAAAGAGTCTGCTCTCAAAAAAAGATTGTCTGCTGGAGGCTTAACTCCACTGATAAAGTACAATTCTAAACTAGGGACTCGTATCCTAGGAACAGGTGAGCGCTCGAAAAGACGTATCGATACAATCTTTAGAGTGCTAGAACAAGATCGTGAAAAGATAATAATTTCACGAAGATGGTCAATAAGTGACCATCTAGTTCTTAGAAGAAGGATAGAAATACCTTCTCCTAAACAACTAGACGTGTACACTTATAACAAAAAGGAGATGGAGAATCCTAATAAGATCCGTCGTCTAGAACAGAGGTTGCAAAACCGCATCATAACCATGGAGAACTTACCTGTGGTTATGAAAGAAGAGTGTAGAAATGTAAGAATCTACAAGAAGAAAAAAGCCTGGAAAGGTTTACCAATGAGATGGAGACATGTAAATGTCATCAAACAACTTAGGAGAGCAACTAAAGAAGTTCTTCGAAACAGAAATAGTGTGACTATTGAAAGATATGTGACACAGAAAGCCCAAGTCGAAGTAGCAATTAGAGCTATTCGACAAGACAGAGCAAGAATTTGGGCACTGAAAGGTGTCCAATTCTACAAAACGAACAAATCCAGAGAATTCTGGAGATGGTTAAAAGGAACTGGAACAGTCTCAGTAAGACTTGACACTGTCGGTCTTAAAGATAACAATGGGATTATGCATAATGATCTCAGCAAGAAACTAGAAATCGCTAACGATTTCTACAAAAACCTATCAAAACCAGTGGTAGTTGATGATACCATCTATACCAAAGCAATAGTCTGGAGTGATATTGATCTTATCACACAAGAAGAACTGTCTACCGCACTTAAAAACTGTGGAAACAATAAAGCTTCAGGACCGGACGAAATCCCTACTGAACTATACAAAAAACTGCTAGCAGTAGAAAACCCGTTGAACTCATTTATACTGAATGAGTTTAATAACTACATCTCAGGAGGACCTCCTCCTAATAAATGGAGTGCAGCAGACATGGTCTGTCTACACAAAAAAGGTGATGAGAGTGATCTCAATAACTACAGAGGAATATCCCTCATAAACACGATAAGTAAAGTTTACTTAAAAATAATCAACGATAGACTAACCCAGTATGTCGAAATAAACAATATTCTCTCTCCATACCAAGCTGGGTTTAGAGCTGGAGAGGAATGTATGAACCAGATAACAACCTTACTTGAGGTTGTTAAAAGAAGAGAATTCAAAGGTATGGACACATATATGTGCTTCATCGATTTTGAAAAAGCATATGACAACGTAAGTCATAGACTGTTGTTCAGAAAACTAGAACAATTGAATGTCCCAGTGTACTTGATTAACACACTAAAGGATATATACAGAGATACTACCATGAGAGTAAAGATTGGTGGTGAAACAAGTAGTGGCTATAGCTACAAGAAAGGAGTGAGACAAGGATGTCCTTGCTCACCAATGCTATTCAACATATTTATTAATGATGTGTTTGATTGCATAGAAGGAGTGGCTGTACCACAGTCTACAATACGAGTACCAGGACTGATGTTTGCAGATGACATTGTTGTCTTTGGTACAGATAAACAAGATCTTCAGAAAAAGGTAAAAAAGATCATACAATGGGCTGTTGATAATGAGATGCGTATCAACAGCAAGAAATGTGGTGTACTTCATTGGAGTGCACTAACACAACAAGTTGATAGAGAATTATTTACTATCAACACAAAATTTGGTGTGATCCAAGAGGTCACAGAATACAGATATCTAGGTGTGCTGATAAACCGACACACTCTAGAAGACCATATCGTGAGGGATGGTGCCTCACGAGGAAAAAAAGCATTAGAAATTTTGAAACCGAAGCTTCTAAATAAAGGAATAAGCTTGCTATTTAAAGGCTTGCTGATAAAATGTGTACTTGTACCTGCACTTATGTACGGAAGTGAGTTGTGGGGAATGTCAAGTGCAAGAGCAAGTAGGATTAATAGAATCCTGAGAAAAGCCATGAGAATGATCTTCCATACGAAAATTATTTCTCTAGAAAGATTAATGGACGAGCTTGACATCAAGCGAGTTCATATACAAGCAGCTCTTAATAGACTGAGAGCAATAAAGAAATGGTCCAGAAATAAGACTATTATATCGGAGTTGTTAACACAACCTCCAAAAGAAAGAAGAACCACGTGGAGTACACGTACAAGACGTTGGTGTAAAAGATATATCGGAGATGACTTTGAGAATAGCGACCTTAAAGTCACACGAAGAAAAGTGATTGAGGTGCTAGAGAGTAGAACTACGCTTAACAAAACTCTAGCATCTCAACAAGCAATCAAGTATGGAATAGGCAGATCCCAGCTAAAGTACATACTAAACAAATTAAACAACAAACAGATAAGGATCTACACTAGATTAAGATGTAATCTAGTGAGATGGTCTTCTGCTCTGGCCAGTGCTAACAGAATACCTGGGTATTACAGAGATCATTGCTATCTCTGTGATGGTGAGAAAGAAGACTTGGAACACTTTCTGATCACTTGTCCTGCCTTATCAGAAACACGAGCTCGATATGAGCAAAAAATACAGGAGTTGACCATTGATGGTATCTCCAAACAAGAGAAGGTCAAGATGATCTTAGGAAATACTGATGGTGTTAAAAGCTGTCAAGAGATGAGAAAATCTTTACTCGAAAGAGTAAAGTTTTGTGAAAAACTAGTGGTGACGAGGTTCAAACTTGTCCAGGAGAGAATGCGTCACCACAGACACACCGTGCCAATACGCTAACGAAGCGAAGAAAAATGATGCTAGCCATAGCAAGAAAACCAAGCAGGTGAGTGCTAGAAACTGATGTTAGAAATAACAAGAAAACAAATTTAATTTTCAACCTGGGAGAGGTTTGGCATGACTACTGAAGCCGTAGTTTTTAGTGTCTGGTGGTATCAAGTCCACTTAATTTCCCCATGGGACAGGCATATTATCTTCTTAGCAAACCCCGTTGAGCACCGGTCTTACTGTAGAGTAAGGTGTTTGATCCTAAGGGATTTTGTATTCTCCTATAAGCAAGGCCTTAATGGTATGCTGGTGTATTGGCACGGATATTTGTTGATTGGAGTTTTTACTTGCTGGGTGGCTTTTCTTTGATTGATGAATAAATATTTTTATTTTTATTTTTTTTTTTTTTAAAAAAAAAAAAGAGTCTCACAGTATTGGAAGGTATGTCCTCTCAAACATACCTGAAGATCTGCATGATGCATTTCCTCATCCCTAGGCACCAAAAAAAAAAAAAAAAAAAAAGCGATTGTCCTAAGAATGGGTCCTCATTGCAAGTATACGCGGACATACTTAATTGGTCCGAAGCCTTATAAGCCGACTCGGGTGGGCACCGATAGGGTATAGGGAGGCACGGGGATTGTCTTAGGGGTCTGGTCCACCTCGTTCTCCGGATTAGAGTCCGTTAGTTCACTAGAACGTTCTAAATTTCAACCTGGGAGAGGTTTGGCATGACTACTGAAGCCGTAGTTTTTAGTGTCTGGTGGTATCAAGTCCATTTAATTTCCCCATGGGACAGGCATGTCATCTTCTTAGCAAACCCCGTTGAGCACGGGTCTTACTGTAGAGTAAGGTGTTTGATCCTAAGGGATTTTGTATTCTCCTATAAGCAAGGCCTTAATGGTATGCTGGTGTATTGGTACGGATATTTGTTGATTGGAGTTTTTACTTGCTGGGTGGCTTTTCTTTGATTGATGAATAAATATTTTTATTTTATTTTTATTTTTTGATGAATAAATATTTTTATTTTTATTTTTTTTTATTGTCATTCCAAATCGTCAATAACAACTTCTTTAACATTTATTTTGTTAATTACTTTTATATTCATCTTAACGATAAATGTGTAAATTGTATCTTCAGAGAAGTCTTCAGTCGATAATATGTTTTTCAACAAAACACATTTAAATTTTCCATAAAAATTATTAGATATTACTTCAGTACAAAAAAACAACTTTTTAAGTAGATTTTTGTCATAGTTTCTTTCTTCTACCATCTTATAAAAGAGATTAATAACTTCTTGTATATATTTCTTGGTTTCTAAGTCATAATTATCGTAATCTACTGACGACTTACAAAACAACTCAAAAAGTTGACAATCGTCGTATTTTTGTTTTCTTAAGTTCATAAAATGCAAAAACCATCTTATTTCAGTCATACGACGAAGTTTATTTTCCGACTCGGATTCTAAAATAGAAGAATAAATTTTTCTTGCTAAATAAAATCGAACAAAAAAATCCACGTCTTTAAGTCCTCCTAGTCTTTTATGTATATCCCCTTCAACAAATGTTTCAAATACACTTCCTTTTCTTATATAATACTTTATATTTTTAACAAATTCAATTGTATTTTCTCTAATTAAATCAAACCATTCTTTTTTTGTATCTTTAATCCTTTTTTCATAAAAATTAAATATAGGATCAAACCCCCACTTGATTTTCCCATAAATCATATTACGGACGGCATATTCATTATTTTCTTTTGGAACGTTAACAGTAAATTCTATTGGTATTTTGTCATTCAAAATATTATTTACTAAACTAAAATATTCATCAAATGCTTTTAAAACTGCTACCTGATCGTTATCATCTTTTTTTTTAGAATTAAAAAAATCTGATATCTGTTTTTTATTGATACCTAAGTCTTCTGTTTTATTAAGACTTTTGTAAACATTACACAAATGAATTATCATGTTTCTTGTGTCAACCAATCCTTCTCTACAATCTATATAAATGTCAGATAGTTCGTTTTTAATTATTTCTGCTTCCTTACAAATATCACTTATAGAATCCAAGTTTAGGAAATCAAAAATTTCGATAATTTGTTCATAAAACCATCTTCTATAACTTTTTATAGACAAATTGTTGTTTTTTTCTTTTTCTCTTTTAGTAGGTTCTGTTATATTATTATCTAATATCTTACTTATTCCACTGCAGTTTTCTTCCTGTTTATTGTTTACACTTAAATTTTCTACATCTATTTTATCTGATTTTTGTGGATTTGTTTTTACTTTTTTTGCATCTGGACTATCTACATCATTAAAATGATGTTTTCGTTTTTGTATATTTTTGTCATCATCAATTATTTTTATATCTGATCCCATAGAATTTACCACATTATGTTGGTCCTTAGGATTTGTATGTGAATTGTCAGAAATCTCGTTAATATTGTTTTCACCATGCACATACAAAATTTGATTTTTCAATATATTTTCTACATGCAATAAAAAGTTTTTTATGTTTTCTAAATCTTCATGTGTTAGGAAGTTTAATACTTTTAATATGTTAGTATAAATATCTCTTAATATATTTTTACACTCACACCAATACATATTGTCGTTCGGTACGGAAGTAAACATTCCATTCTCTACTTTGTTTTTATAAACGCTTTCTTGATATATTTTGATACTCATTTCCTGTAAAAACAGTTTAATATCGATATTTCTGTTATTAAAAAAACCAAATGTATTTTTTATCTCTGTTATATCTACCAGAAATTTATTCATTCTTCTATTATGAATTATAATAGTATCATTACCTTCATACTTGTTGCAAATACTTTCTATTTCTTTAAAAATGTTTTCTACTTCAGTTAATAAGTTTTCTTTAACGTATACATGCTTTTGTTGTTCATAAACTTTAAAAGATCTCAAAGTATAGTTTATATCACCAAATGTATCATAAATATTTGGTAGAGTACAAGTGTACAACCTTAAAAATAGAATCATGGGTTTATAGAATTTTTTTATTTATAAATAAACAGATGATAATAATAAACGTGATACAGAAATAATAAAAATATGCATAGGCGTTTAGTAAATACGATCGTTTTACAACATTCCAATACATTCGCATGTTTTGAAAAATTTATTATCGCAAAATCGTTCACGCCACATAAATCTCTTTTTTTAAACACTCTTCGTGCTTTTAATTCTCATTTTTTGTTTGTTCCAGTAGGACTCAATGTGTTGAATGTGTATTCCATTGTCTGAATTAATAAATTGAAGAGAATATTAACTGTTGTATGGAAAAAACCTAAACTTTATATATCTCTATAAGCAGCTTGTTGATTCGAGTGAATGATGCTTTCTGGAAGAAAAGTCCTTTTATAATTGGCAAAAGAGTGCATTTATCCCCTCGTGTCAACTATTCCGAAGACCCATACTTGATAATTGGAAATACGATCCCTACGATATTTTCGCTTGTGATTAAACAGATTTTCATCTATTTGACACACAATACCTTCACCCTCCAAGTTTAATACGACATTTTACAATGTATTTACTGAGGTACTTACTTAATTTAGTAACCACAACTGAATAAATTCCAGTAGTGGTGAAACTAACTTTATGTAAAGTACTTGTGAACCACAGATAAATTACAAATATAACCATTTGCAATTTCTAAAAAGAGTGCTTGTTTTCACATTTCCATACGTTGCCCATCGGTTATCTTTCTATAGGGTTTCAACCCATACAGTAAGTACATTGCAAACTTCTCCACAACAAGGCTTTTGTCTTTAAAACCTTCATGGCAGAATCGATATTTTTCTGATTTTATTAAATTTTTATATAAGCGGTTGACATTATTTTTAAAAAAAACCAGAAAATGGTTCAAAATTTTTTAAAAACACCATCCTACCAACGGTAGGAGAAGAATTTGAAATCTTTATAACACAATGTGGTATCCTGATGATCCCACATGTAGACATCTTGTGGAAAATGCTTGCTGGTGTATGAATAATTTATGTTGGATATGCACCCAGAAAGGAAATAGAATCCAATCATTAGTGGATACGTACTCAGGTATAAAAGAGGGGAACTAATGGTACAACATATTGGAAATGTCTAAAGCAAGATGTATTGCAAGAGCCATATTTTACATTGATGAACTAACTAAGTAAGTGGTATGCACACATTATTATGATTGTCTTAAATTCCAGTTTAAGTCTATTATGTTTGATACATCGATACATTCGCCTTTAGGGACCTTAAGAACAACCTTGGTGTAGACAATAGAGGTCTATCACAGTGTGTATTGTTTTATGGCCAACCCCGACAACCCATCTTTATTCCATTTACAGGTATTTTAGATTCTGCTAATTCTGATGTCAGTGAATTTAATTTACCAAATGGAAATAGATTTCTTTTATATAGAGAATTATTTGGGGAGAAACCAGTTATAACTTGTGACACAAATTTTGTACAAAGATTTATATGAACAAGAACGTGTAAAATATATGTGGACGGGACTTTTAAATCGGTATCAAATAGCTTTTACCAGGTATATATCATATGCGGAGAATTTTAAGGCCAAAATTTTCCGCGTATACATTGTTTCGTATCAAACAAAAGCGAATAAACATCTATTATGGTTTTCAATGCTACTAAAGTTACTCTGTTCAGTAAATCCATTGTTCCAAATATATTTTGTGTCAGCAGCATTAATGCTATGAGGCAGTGTTTTATTAAATCCGGGAACACGGGCTGCTTTTTTCATTTTGGGCAAGCTTTTTGGAGACGGGTACAAAAGTTAGACCTTGTGACTTGTACAAAGAAGGAGGCTATTTTGCAGAGTTAGTTGACACAATTATTAAAATTGCTTTGGTTCATTTAGTTGATATAGATGCCGCTTGTAATGCATCAAACCCCTCGTTTTGCCCATTACAATACGGATGTTTAAACTTTATTGACTTGTGTCGACAGAAATTGGTTGTGTAACACTAAACCATTGTACCATCGAGAGATATGGCCATACTATGGTACTCCAGAAAGAGTAATGGACGGGTTTGATATTAATTTAGTTCATATACCAGCAGCTCTCAATAAAAAATGGTCTAGAAATAGCAGAATAAAGGTCTTTTATTAACCGCAAATGAGAATTTTCAGACCACCGAAGCCGTAGTGTTTCATGTCTGGTGGTATCAAGCCCACTTAATTCTCTTATTAACAACCCCGTTGAGCACGGGCCTTACTGTAGAGTAAGGTGTTTGATCCTAAGGGATTTGTATTCTCCTATAAGCAAGGCTTTAAAGGTACGCTGGTGTATTTGCACGGATATTTGTTGATTGAAGTTTTTACTTGCTGGGTGGCTTTTTTTGGATGAATAAATATTTTTATTTTTTTGTATTCTATTTCTTTATCTTTAACCACAACCCTTCCAAGTCCTTAATGGTGTCAAATTCTGGAAAATTTTCATAAATGTTGTACAATTCCTTTACTGTGCTAGACATTGACGATTTTACCAGTTCAGATTCCAAGTAAGCAATGTACATTTTTATAGAAAACAACGATGCCCTCATAAATTTTTTATACTGATGTTCTTCTTCTATCATCTTATATACATCGTTTACGTACGTATATAATCTTTTATAGCAGTCTACTAACACTTGTAGACTAATTTTATCTTTTTCTGTTGTGTATCCTTTAATATAAAGTATCATTGCTTCTATATAAAAATCTAAGCTTTCTTGTTTATTAATGTTTATATTACGATCTGCTTGTTTTTTTAATCTTCTAGCCTCCTCTAAAAGACCATTGAAATATTTTCCTTTTAAAAAAGTCCCAAATCCTTTTTTGTTTACAAAGGAAGTAGCAAAATATCCTTTTTCTTTTAAACCACTTACAATATTTTCCATGAAGGGGACATTTATATTTAATCTATTAATTTTTCTATAAACGTCTTCTTATGGATAATTTATTTTACCATAAAATCCAATTCCTTGTGGTTTATAGCATTTAGTATCAAAAAGTAAATTGCTGTTCCACAACACTTTATTTCTACTTCTTTTATTTTAAAAAAAGAGTCAAATAATTCCACCTTATTTCTGTCCCGGTGAGTGAGAAATCTATGTAGAGATCGTCTAAGCCGGAATAATTCTTTATCATCTTAACTGTACCGTAAGATTCTTAGTGTCAACATAAGAAAAGGATTTATTTAATTCTTGCATCCTCGCGATACGACGTGCTATTTTTGGTTTTGATAATCAATTTGATTGTCACTAAAACTATTATTTGCCAATGGAATTTGCACTTCATATTTCTTTGGTGTGACGAATCAAGACCTTTGTCACTGACACTTAGTGATATAAAATTGATTATTAAGCCTGTTCTTAGAACAGGCTAGCGAATGGCTAGTTCTTAGTAAAAGTTTTTTACTTTTCTATCTCTTTATGCACTTTTTAATTTTTTGTCCTTTTAAATGGTAACAACTTTTATAAGATCTAACAAATCGCCTAATCTTAGAGTGGGAATAGTTGGACTACCGAACACAGGAAAGAGTACGCTGTTTAATGTACTAACAAAGAATTCTGTTAGTGCAAAGAACTTTCCGTTTTGTACGGTAGAACCGAATATCGGAGAAATAGAAATTGAAGACGCCCGTCTTGATGTTCTGACAAAGATGTATAAACCAGCGCAGGTCGTCAAAGCCCGGTTGGGAGTGACCGACATTGCCGGTCTTGTCAAGGGAGCGAGTGAAGATGTTGGATTGGGGAATCATTTTCTTAGTCACATACGGAATGTTGATGCTATTTTCCATGTAGTAAGATGTTTTGAGGATCATGAAGTGATACACGTAGAAAGCGGAGTCGATCCTATCAGGGATATCCAGATAGTAAATGATGAGCTCCGCCTGAAAGATCTTGAGTTACTTACAAAGCACAAGGAGAGGATGAAAGTGGAGACCCGAGGAAAAGCTCTTGATAAAAAATTGAAGGATGAGATTGCACTGGTTGACCGTGTACTGGAAATACTGGAAACATCGTGGGTTAATGAACATGAATTTACTGAGGAGGAAATAGTTTATATCAGTGAGCTTGATTTGCTAACAACTAAGAATGTGGTCTATCTGGCTAATATAAGTGAAGATCATTACACCAATAAGAAAGTAAATAAGCACCTGAAAGCACTGATAGAATATACGAAGAATGTGATAGTATTCAGTGCTATACACGAGAACAATACGGCAGGAGGGACTACCTTTGTAAACAAGCTACTTAAGAAAGGATATGAGATATTAAATTTGATAAACTTCTTTACATGTGGTAAAGATGAAGTAAGAAGTTGGACTATAAGGAAGGAGATGTATGCACCAGATGCAGCCTCTGTTATACACACAGATTTTAGGAAGTATTTTATAGCAGCAGAGGTTATGTCTTATTATGATTTGGTAGAGTTAAAAGATATAGAAGAAGTAAAGAAGCAGGGGAAGTACAGACTTAGAGGAAAGAAGTATGTAGTTTGTGATGGAGATATTATTTTATTCAAGCATAATGCACCAGCATCTAAGAAGAAGTGAGTGAATAAATTAATTTTTGAAGTTAGAGTGTACTATCTAGAATAGTATGTAGTAAATATTATATGGAATAGTATGTAGTGTATTGGGTGTATTATCTGTAGTGTACTACATACTATAGATAATACTATTTACTTTAATATTTACTACATACTATTCTATATAATATTTACTACATACTATTCTAGATAATATTTACTTTAATATGTACTACATACTATTCTATTACTATTTACTTTAATATGTACTACATACTATTCTATTACTATTTACTTTAATATGTACTACATACTATTCTAGATAATATTTACTACATACTATTCTAGATAATATTTACTACATACTATTCTATATAATATTTACTTTAATATGTACTACATACTATTCTATTACTATTTACTTTAATATGTACTACATACTATTTACTTCAATATTTACTACATACTATTCTATATAATATTTACTACATATCATACTAAATACTACTATCTGGTATATTTTCTAAATAAGCTTCATTAAACATCCCCCGTTAAATGAAGCAGAGATTTACTTTCCTTGACATAAGAGCAATAGTGAATGAACTGAAACCACTTCTAGTAAACAAGTTTGTGCAAAATTTTTATTCCACACAGCAAAGAATATTCTATGTAAAATTCAGTTCTAAAGACATCTTGCTTATCGAACCGGGTATCCGGTTCCACATAACCAAGTCATGTGACACAGGAATAAGCCATTTCTGTAACATATTAAGAAAAAGAGCAAGAAGGGATAAAGTAGTGGACATATATCAAGTAGGTTTCGATAGGGTAATTGTAATAGAGCTTAGTAGACAGAAGATAGTGGTGGAGTTTTTTAGTGGTGGGAATGTCTTTATATTAGATGAACAGAATAAAATATTGGAAGTTTTTAGAGTAGTGAAAGAACTTAATATAACAAAAGATACCCAATATGTCTTTAATGAAGTGACATTTGATTTTTCATGGCAGAATTTCTTAAAGGCGGATATTAGTGAATTTCTACCATTTGATAAAGATTTGGTGAATGATCTAATGCATAAATTGAAGAAAGAGAAGAAATTAGATTTATTAAAGATTAAAGAAGAATTAGAAGATGCAAGTAATAAGGTAGAAGAAAAATTAGATAAGTTGAACTTAGAGAATGTGAAATTAGAAGATGCAAGTAATAAGGTAGAAGAAAAATTAGATAAGTTGAACTTAGAGAATGTGAAATTAGAAGATGCAAGTAATAAGATAGAAGAAGAATTAGATAAGTTGAACTTAGAGAATGTGAAATTAGAAGATGCAAGTAATAAGATAGAAGAAGAATTAGATAAGTTGAACTTAGAGAATGTGAAATTAGAAGATGCAAGTAATAAGGTAGAAGAAGAATACACGAATAATAACTTAAGTAAGGAATCAAATATAAAAGAATATTTGGATGTAAAAGAAACATTTGAAGTCTACATGAATGAATTTCATTCTTTTATTAAAAATATAAAGAATTTTGGTGGTCTAAAACTAAAGAAAGGGAAAATAGTGGATGTAGTCCCCTACAATATAAATGTAGATAAGTCTTATGACTCATTTAATACAGCATGTGATTTATATTTTTCTAGTGTAAAGAAAACCAAGAAAGTAGAAATAGATAAAAAAGAAAAGATTAAGAATAAACAGTTAGAACATATAAGAGATCTAGAAAGGATGGGAGATGAAATACTTTTAAAAGTAAAGACGATAGAAGACAATAAAGATTTGATAGATGATATTATAAAGATACATCAGTCAGTTATAAAAAATAAAATAAAATGGGAAGATTTCAAGAAGTTTAAAGAGGAAGAAGATAAGAAGGGAAATGATACATCTTTGAATATTGTAAGATCGGATTTTAAAAATAATAAGGTTATTGTATTATCAGATATAGAAATAGATTTTACTAGGACTGTGCATTCCAATATAGAAATTTATTATCAGAAGAGAAAGAAGGTTCTTGAGAAGGTAGAAAGAACAAAATATGCTATGGAGAATGTTGTGATAAAAACACACCAGAAAGAGGAAAAGGTTAAGACACAGAGACCGATATTCTGGTTTGAGAAATTTCATTTTTGTTTTACATCCGATAAGAAGTTAATTATTGGGGGAAAGAATAGTCAACAAAATGAAATATTAGTAAAGAAATATCTTGAGGATTCTGATTTATATTTTCATACGGAGACATCTGGTGGATCAAGTGTTATTTTAAAAGGAAGTAGTGATGAGTCCATTAAGGAGGCATCTCTTGTTTCATTGTGTAAATCTATATGTTGGGATAAGAATATCATATCCCCTGTATTTTATGTACTGGGTTCACAGGTAAGTAAGACACCCCCTTCTGGATTAAGTCTTAGTAAGGGATCATTTATGATAAGAGGACAGAAGAGTTATCTTAATCCGTATAAGTTGGAGTATGGACTTGGGTTATTGTTTAAGTTAGTAGACGATAGTGAATTAGAAGAAGACGAATATTTTATAAAGCAGGATAATTCAATTTTAGTTTTAGATCCTAAGAATTATGAGATAGATTTTGCTTTTCCGGTGTGTTCTCCCTACAACATACTTAAAGCGTATAAGTACAAGGTAAGACTTATACCAGGAAAGGATAAGAAGGGGAAGCTAGTTCAGAGGATTATAAAGCTATTTACAGAAGATAAAGAAGAACGGATTATTCAGGTGATAAGACGGATATCAATAGATGAGTTTGTTAATGTATTACCGAACAATGTTAAGATTGGGAAGGATATTAAGTAATATTAAGTGTATCTTATATAGGATATTAAGTAATATTAAGTGTATCTTATATGGGATATTAAGTAATATTAATATACTTAAGTGATATGCCTTTGACTTATTCATCTTCAATATATTTGCTTTTAAACCAATTAAGCAAATTCTATATCTTTAATAGTAAATCTATTAATAAATAAAAGTATTGTTCCCCTTCTCTTTTTCCGCCTTAAAAAGTAGGTTAGTTTTGTAAATTTTTAAACAGTTCAAGAAGTTCTTTTTTACTTCTTTTTGTAATGCATTCTTTACTTGTATCTTCCTTCTCTCTTGTGTCTTCCTTGCTTGTAATGCATTCTTTACTTGTATCTTCCTTCTCTCTTGTAATGCATTCTTTACTTGTATCTTCCTTCTCTCTTGTATCTTCCTCTCTATTTAAATCTTCCTTCTCTCTTGTATCTTCCTCTCTATTTAAATCTTCTTTTATCTCCTCAATATACACAAGATACTTAAATGTCTCTATCTCATTCTCTAATACAGTGTTCTTACTACACACCAATTTACCATCAGCATCGTATACAGATATCTTATTGTCCTTATACTTATAGAAACCATCTACCCAAGTCTTAAGCTTCTTCTTCTTGTCCTTAGTGTATAAGCACGGGAGCATCATAGGGGGAAGGATAAGTGGAGATAAAGAGCTTTTATAGTATCAAAACCAGATAGAAGATAATATATTGATACACATGTACTACCTATACACATTACATACTATAATATTCTACCCTACCCTAACCTATACACATTACATACTATAACATACAAACTTACCCTAACATACTGTAATATACTAATATACTACCCTACCTAACCTATACACATTACATACCCTACCTAACCTATACACATTACATACCCACCCTAACATACTGTAATATTTGTACTCTTTAAACACTCTCCACCCCAAAATGAACTTACAGGATGTTAAAAAAGAATTTTTATCAAAACTACAAACTTATAAATTTGAATCAGAAGAAGAAGCAAAATCTTTAGGACTCTGTGAATATTCTCTATCCCACAGTAACATCCCTATCCCTTTAGAAACTCCTTTCTGTATACAACCAAGAAATACAAAAGAATATAAAAAGATTCAAGAAGAACAAATAACAGAACAATACGATCTAACTGAATCTTCAGAAGAAGAAACATCTTCTACCAATGAGATACACCATGGTGATATTCATATGAATATACATCTTAATATAAAAAGTAAATTGATTGTCGATTCTTGCGAATTGACAATCAATAGAGGAAAGAAATACGGACTCGTAGGAAGAAATGGTGTAGGAAAGACAACCCTGCTAAAGGCCATTAAAAAAAGGAAATTTGGTATTCCAAAGGGAATATCCATATACATGATAGAACAAGAATGTAATGCCAAAATAAGTGTTATAGACCACGTAGGAGAGAACGGTGGCAGATTACTCATGGGATTTGGTTTTACTAAAGAAATGTTCAAAATGGACATTCAAAGTCTGAGTGGCGGGTGGAAGATGAGAGCTCATCTTGCAAAGGCTATAAACATAAACCCGGATTTACTACTTCTAGATGAACCTACCAACTACTTGGACATAAATGCTTTGAGCTGGCTAGAAAAAATTATTTCTACATTAAAAACCGTCATTATTGTCTCACATGATAGAAACTTCCTTAATAACGTGGTAGAAGAAATATTACACTTCAATGATTACAAGATAGACATCTATAAAGGAAACTACAACAGTTTTGTAAACCAAAGAAACAACAAGATTTCTTTTATGAAGAAGGAATACGAGAATCAGTTGAGAGAAAGAGAACACTTGCAGAGCTTTATAGACAGATGGAGATACAATTCAAAAAGAGCATCCCTGGCACAATCTAAAATTAAACAACTGGCTAAAATGCCCCCTTTGAATCCTCCAAAGGCGGACCCGAAAATTGTGTTTACTTTTGACAGCACGCCGTGCAAAGGCGTGCTGGTTGAAATGAGAGATGTGAAATTTTCATATTCAAAAGATGTAGAAATATTCACAAATGTGACCATTTCAATTCACAATAAATCAAGGATCGTGGTGGTGGGAGCAAATGGGCAGGGAAAAAGTACCTTCTTGAAAATGTTGACAAGCAATTTACAGAACTGTGACGGTTATATAAACAAAAGCTCTTCGCTGGTTGTGGGGTATTTTGCTCAGCACCACATCGACAACTTAAATGTAAATGAGAAGGTGCTGGATCTGATGATGAAGAAATATTCATTCGAGGAGAGCAAGAAGGCTCTTGCCAATTTTGGTTTGAATGTTGACAACCAGAGAATAGGAACACTAAGTGGGGGACAGAAGTCCCGCCTGACAATGGCACTTATAAATATAAAAAAACCGAATCTTCTTATTTTTGATGAACCAACCAACCATCTTGATATGGAATCTATAGAAGCACTTTCTGAGTGTATAAAAAAGTTTGATGGGGGTGTTGTATGTGTAAGTCATGATATGGATTTTATATCCAAAGCATTTAATGAGGTGTATGTTTGTGAAAATAAGACACTAAAGTATTTTGGTGGAAGTGCTTTAGAATATAAAGAAGGACTTAAGTGGTAGAATAAAAATCGGAAGGAAGTAAATTAAAAAGGGGTAGTTAAGCACGTTAGATTAAAAGTAACAGTGGGCTATTTAAATTGTAAGGTAATACTAAAGTAACACTAGGTTGTTTGGATCAACACTTTTCATTTTCACGTACAGGATCCTGGCATCATTGACTTGTGGATACATTCTGTTTATGCAACCTGTCTACGGTTGGTTAAATTTATACTCTTTATATAAAAAACAAATTGTGGTCCCTTTACAATATGTTTGTTTAGACCCCCATCTATGGTATGGGATATCCTCAATAGACTAAAGAATAAATTAAAAGAATACAAGAATAAAATATTTTCTCAGGATATACAAGGAAAATACAAATCCAATACTTCATTATACAGTACTATTATACTTATTATGAGTAGTATATGTATAGTATTCGGATGTTTGTTTACCTATATATACTGGTCTTTGTACGAGAATATAATATATTACGGATCATCTTCTAATAATCAGGAATATTCACCATCCTCTATTAGCGCTCAAGTCTATCTTCCTGCTTCTACCGTATATATGTATATACAAATAGATGACTTCTATCAGACAAACCTAAAATATTCTAAGAGTATAAGTTACGACCAGTTAGGAGGAAAGAAAGATACTAACAGTAAGCATACTGAACCTCTTGATAGTCTAAATGGAAAAGATTACTATCCAGCTGGAATACTCAGTAATACATACTTACAAGATGTATATAATATAGATGGATTGTCAATAGACACTAAGGATATATCATGGGAATATATGAGAAATCATATAAAACCTAGTGAATACACATTAGATGAGATTATAAATCCTCCAATGTGGAGTACTTATACAGAAGTGCCTTATCTTGGGGCAGATGAGAGATATATAAATTGGATATACACCAGTCCGTTTAATAATTCCAGAAAGCTGTGGGGAAAGATATATGTAGAGAAGGAAGGATTTTACAGTATGAATATCGAGTCTACATATCCATATGGGAGTAAGAGTGTGGTATTTACGGAGGTATCTTGGGTAGGAACTAAAAATTATTTTTTATCTGTAGGGATGATAATAACCGGAGTACTTGGTGTTTTGTTTCATTTAACAGGATGTTTATAAAAGAACGACGTATCCTTATATTATAAAAAGGTTGGATTTTAGTGTTTTTTATCTCTAATTTTTAAAATCAAATGTGTAAAATGCATATTATGTTGTTTTAAAGTATGTTTTATCAGAATATTTTGGATAAGATCGACATCTATGATGTGCGGTACAGCGAACCGCATCTAAGTTCAACCAAAAAATGGCGCAAATTATTTACATCTGTTCATATAAAAATAAATAGTTTGTAAAAGTGTACAAATAGAAGCTTAATCATACATTAAATGATTGTAAATCATAATGTAAGAGTATTATGTGTATTTTTAGTATCTATAATTATTGTTTTTACAATTTCTAATATCCGTGCAACATAAATCATCATCATTGAATTTATCTTTTATGCATACAAAATTTATTTAAAACTAAGAATTAGGCATGTTCTTAAAAAACATGCTAGAAAATAGCTAATTATAAATAATTGTTTATTGTAGACGAATTCGTTTACTTGCTTGTTCATGATCCGGTAATCTGTTTTCATTTTGACATAATGTCACAACTTGTACAATATTTATATTCTTCATTATTATTATATTTGTTTTAATAATAAGCGTATAAATTGTATCATTAAATATGTCATCCCGCGATAATATATGTCCCAAGAATACATTTTTATAATCTCCATACAAATCATTGCTTAGTACTTCTATGCATAAAAACAGCTTATACAATAAAATACGATCCGGTGTTTCCTCGTGTATAGTTCTTTTGAAAAGCGACTTTACCTTTTCTATATTTTCTTTATTCTTAACATCACAGTTATCCAAGAACATTTTACAAAATAAATCAAAATATTTATAATCATCGAAAACATTAAACTGTTTCATAACCAAATACAACCACCACCTTATATCCGATAACCGACGCCGGTTTTCTTCTGAATCATAACATAAAAGTGTAGAGTAAAATTTTCTTGTCACATAAAAGCTATGGAACTTTGTCAAATTCTTTTTGATTTCTAATCTATCGTATATATCCCAATCAATAAACATTTTAAGTGGATTTTCTTTTTTTTTTAAACTATTTAACCTTTCATACAAGCCATGTGATCCCTGTTTAATTAGTTTAGACCAGTCTTCTTCTGTGTTGTTAAAATTTATTTTTTTACACAAAGTGTTGTAGCAACTTAATATATTGTTAGAAATATTATGTTTAATCCTGTATTCTTTAGACTTTTCTGGTACATCAAATGAGAGTTTTAATGGAGACTTACCAGACACAATATTCTTAACCAAATCTAAATATTTCTTAAAGACATCCTTTACAGACAGTTGATTGGTTCCATATTTAACTGCGTCGTTGTATTGATCACCAACTTTAATATTTGGTTCTTCAAATCTTTTATAAATATTGTATAAGTGAAGTATGATGTCTTTAACACCAGAATCAACGTCTCTAAAATCTATAAACAAACCAAACGAACCACCTAAAATCTTTTCATCTTTTATATCAACACCAAACATATTAATTTTACATATGGTATTGTAATAATAACAGATCTTTTTATTAAAATATATGTTATAATAATAATCTGAATAATTAAAAGGTGGATTTTTTTCAGATGTACTAGTACCTTCACCTTCATTGTTATTAAATACGATATCTGGGTTGCTGGAATTATTAACTTCTCTGTTATTCTGATGTTGTGATTTGATAATATCTTCATTTCCTATTTCTTTTTTATATTGTTGTTCTGAATCTAATTTTGCAAAACTTTCGTTATTCTTAAAATTTGGATATGAAATGTTAGATTTTTCAATAAAATTCTGTTTTATATTTAATTTCAACGAAATTATAAAATCAAGTGTATATTTTATATACACCAGAAACTCTTTTACACTTATTAATTTATTATTTGTAAAAGAATTAACATTTTCTGATAATATATTTTGAATTTCTATTAAACTGGTTTCAATCTTCTTACACCAATATGTTTTAGTATTTGGTGTACTATTATCTTTTTTATAACTTGTTATAGTTTTGTTTGTAAAGTTAAAAATTTCTTCATTCATTGTACAAATTCTTATTTGTAAAAACTCTTTCAAATTAAAATCAAAGCAATAAATGTTGTCAAGCTTGTTTCTTAGTTCAGTTATGTCGGTAAAAATTATATTCATTATTGTATCATCAATTATAATTTAATCATTACTTATATAAGTCTCAAAAACATTTTCTATTTCTTTTGAAATATTATTTAATTCACTTAAAATCTTTTCTTTTGAATTATCATGATTTTGTTGTTTACTGGTTTTAGATAAATCTAACGGTCTGTTGTTGTCTTCAAATATATAACTACCAAATTGTGCACATGTGTACAGACATAAAAATAGAATCATGGGTCAATAATAAAAATTTTTATTATAGATCAGCATTCTGCTATACCGTTCTAAAAACGGGATTTTATTCATTTAACTAAGTTTTGATTGTAATTTATATTTTATTTTCTATATATTGTTATTTATTTACAATAACTCATCATATACTACATTACTTGTGTACCCGTTATTCCCTTTGTGTAATTGTATTTTTAAATTGTCTTTGCTTGTTACTCTACTCAAAGCTACATATAGTTGTCCATGTGTGAATAATGATTCTGGAATATATAGTCCGACATGTAGTGTTTGTTTATCATGTGATTTGTATATTGTCATAGCAAATACTGGTACTATTGGAAATTATCTTCTTTTGAGATATCAGGACGATGTTCTTTCACTTGATGCTATATCAATATTCGACTACATCATCCTTTCTGTGTCCCGTGAATAGTTTACATAGTATGAAGTTTTTATGCATCTCGTTTACTATAAGTCTTGTACCATTAATCAATCCATTCTTTTGATCTAAGCTTCTTACTAGCATTAATACTGTAGATAATGTTCTAGAATGTTGTTGTTTGTTTATAAATTCTATTGGGTAATTTATGTGATCACTATTATCTTCACTTACTATTGAATCAACTCTTCTGTATATTTTATCTTGTACGTTAATCACGTTTATGATTTCAGTGTTCATTTTTACTTGTTGGTATTAGCTTAGTGTATATATTATTATCATTGAATATTCCTTTAACTATGTTATCATTTACTAAGTCATCTTTTGTATTAAGTAAAGCGTTTACTATGTTGAGTATTCATTCTGCAATTTCTTCTTGATTTGACATCTCGTGTTTGTTATAAGTTTAAGTTACTTCATAAATCTGAACATTTTATTGATGCTTCTACAATATCATTTATTGTACCCACTACATTAGTTGTTTGTATAAAACCTTCATCAAGTAATACTGTTTTTCCTCCAAATCTCTTATCGTTATTACATATTCTTTTTAATACTTCATTTAAGACATTTATATAACATTTATACTTTGTCTATAATTATTATTGATGCATTTAGTAGTTTTTTTTGATTATAAAAATCTTAGTTTAATCCTTGATACTGTGTTTTCATTGAATTTGAAATCCACTATGAACTGTTTTAGCATTTCTAATATATCTGCTGAGATAACCATTGTTATTACACTTTTGTTTATGCATCGCATACAATTAATCAATATTTGTAAAGGAATGTTTTGCTTGTGCCTGCATGTATATCTATAAATATTAAATTGTCATCTGTGTTAATTGAGTTTACTATATCATTAAATTCTTGTATTTGTTCTTTGTTTAGTGTTTCTATGTCATGGTTAAGTTCATCTATATTTACCTTGTTTTCTTGTAAGTCTATTTGCTCTGATATTGTAGGCAAGTTGAAATTCTTTAATGTTAGACCATGGTTTTCAAATGATGTTTTTAATTGTTGTAATAATGTTGTCATTTCTTTATTTTCTTGTATATCTTTTGTCATATCATCAAAGAATTTGTTGTATAATGAAAGTGAATCATGTGATTTTTAAATATACATACGAAACTGAATATTTGTCTTATAGTAGAAGGTGATTGTGTAGATACGGCTTCATTTAATAGATTTGTCGATTCATTATCATTTATAAATAATCCTCTTGCATATGCTGCTTCTTCTGTATTGTATGCTTTTAAATCTTCAAATGAAGTTGCATCTTTAACGTTTAAAAGTAATGTTCGTAAATAATACCTTTCTTTTTCTGCAGGACTTACAGTATATAATCTTATCTTGTAATCTTTGTCTTTTATGCCATTTACAATTTGTAAATACGTATTGTAAGGGTATTTCTGTGTAATAGTATCGTCCTGATGTAGATTAAGATATGCTGTTAACTGTGTGCTTGTGGTATTAACATTCGCATGATATCCAAGACTTTATGCTTGAAACATGAAATCTTAACCAAGTAATCAATTTTTATGATGAACAAGCTAAACTTACAAACCAATTTAAACAGTGCATCCCCCTACAGCTATGGAGGGAACAATGGTGAGCATTTTAAGTCATTCTTACACCAGTGCTATTTTTTGTTAGGAAAACTACAGTGTCTTCGATAAACTTTGCCGTTAGTTCCTTAGTAAAAATACTGGTAATTCAAGAAGGATAAAACAACTTGTTGTCAGTAAAAGATGTAGAATTAAACATAGGGAGTGCGTATATTTACAATATTTTACACGCCTCTTTCTAAGAGATATCAGTCTTAGCTACAACACAACTTTTATTTATAAGAAAAAATAATCACATAAGTGTTTTTATTGCACTAAGTAAATAGAAATAGTCGGTTATAAATAATTGTTTATTTATTATTTCAGACGAGGCTTTTTTTTCTTGTTGTTCGTGAAAACCTGTTCATTATTTTTATATTCATCTTGACAATAAATGTATATATTGTATCCTTAGAAAAGTCACTAATTGACAAGATATGTTTCAATATGTCGCTTCTATCTTTTCTATATAATTCATTATTTATTACTTCAATACATAAAAACAACTTATATAATAAATTGTGGTCTCTACTTCTTTCTTGTATTATTCTGTTTAAAAGCAAAAACACTTCTTGTATACTTTTGGTTGTTTCTGGATTATAATCACTTTTAAATAATCCACAAAATGAGCTAAAAAATTTATGTTCATATATATAATTTTTTGTTTTCATACAATATAAAGTCCATTTTATTTTAGATAGACGAGAAAACTTATTTTCTAATTCATTATCTAAAAGTGTAGAATAAAATTTGCTTTTTATATAAAAGTGACACATACGATGCCCCCCCTTGTCGCCATCTTCCAGCCGTTCATATATGTCCCAGCCGAGATATTTTTCCAATAAACTTCCGGATGGTTTAGTACTTTTTATTGTATCAGAAAGTTTTTCTGATCCTTGTTCAAGCAAGTTAAACCACTCGTTGTCTACATTTTCAAGCTTGTTGTTTTTTTTACACAAGACTTTATAAATTTCCGATAATCTAACACAAATATTATTTCTAACTCTTGTACTATCAAATTGGTCAGGAGCACTCAGAATATATTGCAGTGGCAAGGCACTGTTCAGAATGTTCTTTACTAAATATAAATAATTTTTAAGAACTTCCAATAAGGAACCTTGATTACTACATTCTTTTGCGTCATAATCCTGTTCTTGTTGATAATTAATCTCATTACCATCTATGTCTATAAGACTTTTATAAACCAAACACATATGAAGTATAATTCCATTAAGATTGGAATTGGTGTCTCTACAATCTATAGATAAATCAAATGGTTCAATTGTGATTATTCCTTCTTTTATATTAAAATAAAAAGTATTGCCTACTAATATGTTACAATAATATTTGTAAATTTCTTGATTATAAAAAAGATTATACTTAATTGAAGTAATAGAAAATTCTTCTTTCATACTCTTAACAGTAAATCCTTTTGTAACACCGTCTTCATTAGTATTTTTATCACATATTTCCTGTGGTTTAATGTACTCTTCAAAATCTATATTATTCTCGACTTGTGGTTCCATATTATCTGGTTTTTCTATACCTACATTTGTCATATCATATTCATCCTTGGCATTGGGCCCTTCAACGGAATTGTCTTGTATAATAAGTTCCCACATACCATTCAACATACCTTTTATATGCATTAGAAATCCTTTTATATTTTCCAAGTCACTACTTGTAAAATAATCTAAATTTTCCGCCAATATATTGCGAATTTCTTTTATGGTAATTTTATACTTGCTCCAATACATTTTATTGTCTAAAATAAATATATTTTCTCCAAAACTTGTTTTGGCTTCATCGTTTAATAGTGATTCTTGGTGTATTGGGTCGATAATTTTTTGTAAAAACTCTTTTAAATCAATTTGTAGATAAATAAAATTGTCAAGTTTGTTTCTTACTGTGATTATATCATCTAACATTTTATTCATTCTTTTATAACAAATTTTGGCAGAATCATCGCTTTTAAACACACCACAAATGTCTTCTATTCCTAAGGAAAAATTTATTAATTCAGTTAAACGTCTTTCTTTTGGATCGTCGTATATTTGTTGCTTACATGGATTAGAAAGATATGAAGCCGTCGTACTGTTACTAAATTCATTTCCAACCATATTATGTTGTGTACACGTGTACAGACATATAAGTAAGATCATGGGTTAATAAGATTTGTTTTTACTATGAATTTATTTTTATTAAATTTTACTAATACTATAAAAGAACAATAAAAAGCTTAGATTTCTATTACTGATTAGCTAAAATATTTCATTAATAATATCTAATAATGAAAAATATTATTTGTTTGATGGTGTATATAAAAAGAACGGATTGTGTGTAAAATGCGCGTTACAAACCCTTAAGGTGTGTTGTATCAGAACATCTTGAGTAATATAAACACCTATAATGTGTGATACAACAAATTTTATATTATTTCTGTAGGAGCTAAACAACAGGTCTGTCATTTCATTCTATGTATAAGAGATTTGACAAAACCTCTTTAAATATTATTCATAAAATAAAGCCCATGTTTACTTTCAACATATATAGAGAGAAGAGGGCACAAATTTGCTCGAATTATTTATGTCATAGCCATGGATAACCCATCAGACCACAAACACTGGAGGATGGTTGGCTACTTGAAATATAAGTAATCTCAGAAAGAGAAGGATGGGGATCCAACAAGAAACCAATAAAAGTATTGACAATATATATTTTGCACTTGTGTGGAAGGGTTCTTTACCATGCGGTTTATCCTTTTTGGGTTTTAATATCAATATTTTGTAAGCATGTTTATTTATTGTGCATGCTTTGACTACGCCAATCTCTTTTTTCTTGTCATGTATAAATCTATCAAGTATACTTACATTAATCTCATCAATATTTTGTAAGCATGATTTTATTGTGCATGCCTTGACTAATCTAATCTCTTTTTTCTTGTCATGTATAAATCTATCAAGTATACTTACATTAATCTCAACAATATTTTGTAAGCATGTTTATTTATTGTGCATGCCTTGACTAATCTAATCTCTTTTTTCTTGTCATGTATAAATCTATCAAGTATACTCACAATAATCGCAACATTTCTTCTGTTCAATTTCACATCACTCTTCTGGTATTAAATTTTATTTTCTTTGATGCCAATAAACTCATGTTTTTGTGTGATACATCTCAAATCCTCATTATGTACTCAACTACAGTGTTCGATAACATCTTAGTAAAATGATCTACACACAAAATATTAATCATATAAATCCTGTTTATGCACATCAAATATTCTAATATCATAACAAGATTGAATTTGGTGTTTTATATTTTTAAAAGTAAAAACATATCTGTTTATAAATCATGTAGAAGGTATCAACCTTCTTATATTGGGATGGAATATTTACTATAAAATTCTTATTTGTGTACTATATATGTTGTAGCTAAGAGTCCTGTCTGATATCTCTTAGAATGATGACGTGTAAAACATTATAAATATTTACATTTAAATAAACCCATGTTTAACTCTACATCTTTTACAGACAACAATATATATTTTCTTTATCTTATAATACTAGTGTATGGATAGTCTAATATTGTCTCTATAATTTAATAATTTTTTATCCCTCATATATGCCAGTAAAAAGAAAAAATCACGGTAAAAACAGAAAGAATAGAGGATCATGTAAACCAAAACAGTGTGACAAGTGTGGCAGATTAGTCCCCAAGGACAAGGCAGTCAAAAGGTACAGAATACTCCCTCTGATAGAGGCAGGGTCTATGGATGATGTAAAGATAGCCACCATCTACGACACTTTTGAAGTACCAAGGATATCTTATAAGAACTATTACTGTATATCATGTGCATGTCATGCAAGGATAGTCAGAGTGAGGAGCCGAAGAGGAAGGAAGATTAGATATGACGGAGAGAGGAAGTTGGTAAAATAAATATTTTTATTTTTTGTATTCACTTATAAGTATAAATATATGTACTAGTTAGTTAGTATAAATTTACTTATAAGGATAAATATATGTACTAGTTAGTTAGTATAAATTTACTTATAAGGATAAATATATGTACTAGTTAGTTAGTATACATTTACTTATAAGTAAGTATAAATATATGTACTAGTTAGTTAGTATAAATTTACTTATAAGTATCAATATATGTACTTTAGTTAGTATACATTTACTTATAAGTATCAATATATGTACTTTAGTTAGTATAAATTTACTTATAAGGATATATTAATATTTTACTTAATCTTCAATCACATAGAGCTTACTGGTATAAGTTTACTTACAAGTACTGTTATAATACATACCAGCATACTTATAATATACTTACTCTCTACTAACATACTAATCATATTATTATAAATTACTCTTTTATTATTCACTTTACTTGTCGTACTATTCCAACTCCAAGTGTCTTCTCACCAAGTCTCAATGAAAACTTCTCCTTATCCTTTTCACTAGTAGTCAAAAGTATCTCCTTACTAGTCTCTATCTTAAGTAGTACCCTGCTTCCTGCTCTAATGTACATAAGTCTTTTATTATCAAGATTGCGCACTTCCTTAATCTTACACTGGACACTTATCACACCAAGATGTAACATGCATATGAATCCAGCATATACTATGGTATCACATTCTAGTAGAGTAAATCTACTAGTGAATATACTGGACATTTTATAATCTGTATTGTCCACATCTACTAGTCTACTCCCTAGACCAATATCATCCACGGTCTTACTCAGTTTTATTCTTATAGTCTCCCCAGGATATCCCTTTTCTATTTCCACATCATCCAGATCGTACAATTCATGTACCTGTACATGAATTCCATGTGGAACTAGTTTCATCATCATATTCTTACTTACTACACCACCTTCTATTCTTCCACATATAAGACTCTTGGGCTTATCTGTTAACAATACATTGAGTCTTGTTAGGTCTCTTGGTTCTACATCTATTAAAGACAAATGTTCATACAAGGTGGGACCTCCGTACCATCCATCGCCCTTCTCTTTTATATTTGTCCCTCTCAGTCCACTCACAGGAATAAAGACGGTATCCTTAAAGAGATTTCTTGTATAATTTCCTATCTTCTTAACAATCTCGTCAAACCTTTCTTGATCCCAGTTTACACTGGGATCATCCATCTTATTAACTAATACAATTATCTTTTGTATGCTGCTACTCTTCATAAGGAGGATGTGTTCTCTTGTCTGGCCTCCCTTCTCAAAACCCGCCTCAAACTCGTTTATTCTTGCACTTATCACCAGAACACCAACATCCGCAGAGTTTGCACCGGTTATCATCTCAAAAATGTACTGCTTGTGTCCAGGAGAGTCCAAAATATTAATCTTCCTGTTGTACAATTCAAAAGAAGCCACTCCTAGTTCCGTGGTCTTCCCCCGGTCCCTTTCCTCGGGATTGGTATCTAAGCACCAGCTTAGATACCAGCTTTCTCTTCCACTTTCTTTGGATGCTTCTTTGTACTTTTCTATTGTACGTGTGTCTACTATATTTTCGGTTACAAGAATCTGTCCACAGATTGTGGACTTTCCTGCGTCTACGTGGCCTACAAAGACTATGTTTATTACCTGCTTGGAAGAAAAGGATACTTTGTTCAAGGAGTCACAGATTGCACTTTCTTCCATTTAGGGAGTAAAATTTGAAAGCATCTTTAGGGTAGAAAGACATAAATTTAGATTAATGAATACAAGTGAACTTAGAAGTGTATTAATATTTTTTATAAGTAGAGTGTATACTATGATATAAGTAGAGTGTATATACTATGTTTATAAGTACACATGGCTAAGAAAGATACAGCTGATAGATCATTAAATTTTTATTAAAGTAAATATAGTATATATATTCTACTTATAAACATAGTATATATTCTCCTCATAAACATAGTATATACTTATATCATACTATATATATTCTACTTATAAACATAGTATACATTCTCCTTATAAACATACTATACATTCTACTTATAAACATAGTATATATTCTACTTATAAACATAGTATATATTCTACTTATAAACATAGTATACACTCTACTTATAAACATAGTATACACTCTACTTATAAACATACTATATACACTCATCCCCTCCTACATACTCTACACTTCACATACCCTTGGACATATCATGATACTTCTTACTCTTCTCCAAATCTCCTACCTTCTGATAATACTCCTCAAGGAATAGACATATCTTCTCTACATCTTCCTTATCCTCCTTACAATTACACACATACTTCTCGTAATACTCTGCACTCTCACTATACATCTTCATAGTCCTATATGTCTCTGCTATATGATGATACCCATTGATCTCTCCAAGATTAATTGCTCTCATGAAACACTTTATTCCATTCTCGTATTCTCTTAGTGATACATAAACATTACCAATACTCAACCATACCAATGGTTCATCCTTCCTAACTTCTAGTGCCTTCTTCATGTAGAACAAAGCACACTCAAACATATTAAGTATCTCATACACCTTCCCAAGACTGTACCACCCCCTATAGTCTTCTTTATATCTTCTTATACAAGTATTATAAGACTTAATAGCCATCTTAAAATCTTTTGTCTCCAGATACTCATGTCCTAGTAGGATATAGACAGTAGAATAATTAGGATTTAATTTAACACACAAATCAAAATATTCTATTGCCTTCTCATGATCATTTGTAAAACTGTATGTATTTCCTATACAACACAGTGTCTCAGGCCTGTACTTGTTTATATCCACAGCTCTATGTGTCACTTCTAACAGCAACCTGTCCTTCTTAACATACAATATATTAGAAAACAAATCAACATAATCCAAATAGAAGACTTTCTCTCTGAGTATTTTATTCCACAAGTCAATCACCTTATCATTCTCCCTCTTGTAGTACAGGACTGCACAGTCCAGATTTATAAATTTGTGTTCTAGTCTCACTTCCCTGTAAATCTGCTTTTTTACAAAAAGTGTCATGTAGAAGAAGTTTTTCAGGGGACCATCCACCTGTACCACATTATCGGGTGTAGTAAGTTCTATTATTGACAGGTATGCATCCCAAAACAGATTATTCTTATTTACTGCTTTAAGCAGTAAATTTATGTCTTTGTTTACTACACCCACCAAGTACATACAGAACTCGTCTTTTATGTCGTTTATGCTGCGCATAAATTCAATTTTGATATTTAAATTCTTTTTATGCATAAATAAAAGATAATTCCGCATAAACTGTCGGAGATCACTGCAGCAGGAGCAGAAGACCATCTTCTCGAAGTGGAGATCAGACTGGGGACATATGAGTTTGTAGTAGCCTAGTTTGTATTCTTTAAGGTTCATGTATGTCATGAACATGATTGCATCCGTGTCAAGGACTATTTGGGCATTTTCTATGTTCCATCCTATTTTTATGATAAAATCTACCGTTTTGTGGAGGCCTCTTATTATGAATTCCTTCATTGGAGGGTGAAAAATGTGAATGGAGAGAAGAAGGGAAGAAGAAAATAAGGAAGGGAATAAGGAAGTATTTAAAGTACAAACCAAGAGCACAGAAGATATTTATTGTGAGTACAAGGACATTCTTACAGGACCAATCAGTTCTTAGGATATGCTGATATCCATGCAAGAGTCAAGTACTCTTCCCTTTCTAGTTCTTCTAATTCCTTCTCTAAGTTCCTGTTGATCTGGCACACACTCAGGATTTCCTTTTCTAGTTCCTCGATGTGTCTTTCGTGTTCAAAACAGATTTTTTCTAGTTTTTCGAGGTTCATGAGGGGGCGGTTTTCGGGAGGAATGAAAGGAGGCGACATGTCCTTAATAGAAGAGGAAATATTTTAAACAGGAAACACGAGGAAATGTCTTTAACAGATTCTTCTTAATAAGTTAATTTTATTAGAGTATTCTCTTAAGGGGGAACTTGTACACTATTGCCATGACCATGGCAAGCAGGAAGACACATACCAGCACGGGTGGTCCGTAGATATCATCGTACGGGCCGGGGTCCCGTCTTCTTATCATCCTGGCCCTCCACAAGTACAAGTACAGGGCATAGAAGCTGAAAATGATGCTCACGCCGATCAGCACAAACCCACAGGAGGAGGACTTCTCCCCGTCCATCCCAAGCATCGCAGTCCCGATTCCGCCCAGGAAGATGGCGAACTGCACCCAGGAGAGGAATGTCCGCTCGTTAGCAAAGAATACTTTTGGTTCCACCCGTACTGGTATGGCTATACGCTTGTTGAGGATATCAACAGGACTCAGTTCTTCTGAGGATCTTTCTCTGTTGTCTATGTCGATGAGCACGTTGTTGTTGAATTCCTTGTATTCTGTTTCTAGTTCGTAGGGGTCTTTCAGTATTCGAGTCGTCATCTGTGGGACCCAATAAGGTATTTCGGATATTCCGTTGTACAGAAGAGCCATGCTATGAAGGTATTTGCTGAACTTGTGTACGTGTTCTACTAGACTCCCGTTTATGAGATCGTTCACCCATTCTGGTTTTGATTCGTCCATGCTCTGTGTTTTTATTTCCAGTATTGCATATGGGAAGTTTACTTTATTCCTGTTGTTAGTGGCACTAGGTAAGTTAGTAGTGCTAGGTAGGTTAGTGGTACCAAAGTTGTCCTCCCTGTTCACACCACACTCCCTGTTTACACCACTCTCCATACTCGCCCAGTCATCCTCCCTTATCATACACAGATCAGTGTCCAGGCTTATCCGTATCGACGAGTCATTCGCCACCTGAAAGGCCATCCTCCTGTAGCACGTACGGACCATAGGCTTCAGATTCTTCTCTACAATTGTATTTTGTATCTCCTCATACAATATCCTCAAGTCTTCCGTCTTCTCGTTGAGAGAGACCACTTCCTTCCATACATCCCTTCCCTTACAGTAGTCTACCACTTTATTCCTGTACAATCTAAATCTCAATTTCTTTGATACATTCCCAGTCCATCCATCCTCGTGTCTTTTCCTTTCTACGAATACTATGTCCCCCATCTTCTTCCCATAC
Organism: Pardosa pseudoannulata; assembly: GCA_032207245.1. Taxonomy (NCBI): domain Eukaryota; kingdom Metazoa; phylum Arthropoda; class Arachnida; order Araneae; family Lycosidae; genus Pardosa; species Pardosa pseudoannulata. The sequence continues at coordinate 236,935 of JAGEOH010000035.1, forward strand.
CATCTTATTCTGATGGCTTCTGAGTTCTGTATCTTCTTTATCCTGTCAGTATACATCTCATACTTGTCATTGTCTAAGTATATGCTGCTTATACTATTGTCATGTGTCTCGTACTCCCAGTCCATATTCCCGTCTGTGGTGTACACATACAGTGGAAGATACTGCAGGATGTAGAATTTCAGACTGTTTATGTTATTCCTGTGTACCCAATATTTATCAGTCTTTCTTATGAATACATTATTTGATTCCCTCTTCTTACTCTTGTAGTTCAGTAACATCAGTTTACTGGACTTGTAGATCAGCTTGTTGAGACATTCTAGTCCTTTTATTCTTATTTTTAGAACTGGTTTGTATTTGGAGTACAGGGAGTAAGAAGTCTTTCTGTCGTGTTTTTTCAGTATCTTTTTTATACCCGCTATGTTTAGACGGATGAATTCACTGAAGTGTCTCATTTCCTGGTTTATTTTTTTTATTTTGTATTTACTAAGTGAATTAGGCGTATTGGGATTGGGGGTAGTAGGATTAGGCGTAGTAGGATTGGGCGTATTAGGTTGAGGTATGCTATTGGTATCCCTATAAGTACTATTCCTACTAGTACACCCTAGAATACTAGACTCCCTTGTACCATCTATTCTATTACTGTCTACCCTTCTACTCTCCTGGGTACTGTCTACCCTTACTCTACTACTCTTAAGTCTCCTCTCTATCTCATTACTCTTCACTTCTATAAAATCAAACACCCTCTTTATGTTCTCATCCACCAGACACACAAATGCCTGCTCGTCCTCCTGGGTAAAGTCGTCCTTCAGCCGTCGGCTGAGACCAGAGTAGTCTATGTAGTAGTGTCTGTACTTGTAAATAATATTCCTTTTTAAGTATTTCTCATATTTCATACTGATTAAGAATTCTACTATTTATAGGCTGTCTACTACACATCTGTTTTGTAGATGATCCGATTGTCACTTCAAACGTGTGTGAGAGGAAGATGATGAGTGTGTCTGGTATGTTAGTATGTAGGGTATAGTATATGTTAGTATGTAGGGTATATTAGTATATGTAGTATATATGTAGTATAAATTGTGTTTTGTATATTACTAGTAGATAGATTGTATACACCCTACATACTACATATACTAATATATATACTAATATACTATACCCTATATACTACATATACTAATATATATACTAATATACTATACCCTATATACTACATATATACTACATATACTAATATACCAGACACATTACATATATACTACCTAACATATACTAATATATATACTAACATATACCAGACACACTATAACATGTTTCCACGTAATCACCGTCAGAACATATCTGATTGAATATATCATTCTAAGAAGTGAACTATTCTACTCAATACACTCTACTTAATTACCATTTCACTCAATACACTCTACTTAATTACCATTTCACTCAATACACTCTACTTAATTACTATTCGCCCCCTCCTTCATGCTCACCCCACAGGAATTAAAATTCATCTCCTACGAAGAACTCATAGAAGTAGAGTTCTCTACCCACATCCCTACTCTCTCCCTCATGCACTCCACATACACAGACATCAGTCCCCTCTCCATATGCAGAGTGCCTCTCTATATGGCACTAGAACTGAAGAAGTCTAATCTGGCACAGATTAGACTTCCTTCCTTCTACACCCTCTCTTCTCTGAGTGAAGTATACGAGAGTGAGGTGTCCAACAAGAGAGAGTACTCTCCTGTCCCAGTGAATATATTTATGACTGGTAAGGTGATAATAAGAAGCTGTTATAATGTAGAGAAGAGGGAAGAGCTGATAGGGATCATAGACAAGATTAAGGAAGTACGGGTCAAGAAGAGTATGAATGGTATCAGTAAGATGGAAGGAAGAGCACTTAATGTGAATAATATTACATTGTATGAGTGGTATGAGATACGGGAGATCCTTATCAAGTCTATAGAGGGTGCTAGGAAGTAGTGAATGAGAAGAAGATGGTTTAGCAGGTAGAATGTATATTAAAGGCAGAGTATTACTATTACTATTACTATTACTATTACTATTACTATTACTATTACTATTACTATTACTATTACTATTACTATTACTATTACTATTACTATTACTATTACTATTACTATTACTATTACTATTACTATTACTATTACTATTACTATTACTTATAGCTTGTTCTTATGGCTATCTTATATTCCTCCCTTCGCCCTCTTCTTCCTCTTTTTTCTAATCCATAAATGGAAAAGAATATTTTTAAGTACATAAAGGGAAGAAAGAAGAGAAACAGAGAGAAAGATGTCTGTGAGGAAATACAGGTGGTGAAGATAGACAGGGAGGATAAAAGAAACAAGATTGATTTTTTTTCGATGATAGATGATATCCATAACAGAAAAGGAGAAGAAGTAATAAATAAGGATATAAGAAGGGACAAGAATATGAAGGATATAAGAAGTGAATCTAATAAAGAGATGAAAAGTGAATCTAATAAAGAGATAAGAAGTACATCAACCACCAGTAAAAGAAGAAACTCAACCGGGAGTATGACATGTATAAAATCCCAATCCAAAAGAAGACACTCTTGTCCACCCTTGGACAGGCCCCTGTCAACAGGTTTCTCATCCCTAATAAATAGAAATATTGGAGAAATAAAATCTGATTCTCTGAATCTGAAAGACAGAGTACTTAACTTCCTGGACATAAAGAAATCTAATCTGAAAATAGACTACAATAAAATAAACAAGCACATTCTTCTACCGAAGAAGTACTTGAACATAACAAGAATATACAAAGTAATGCTGTCTATACAGAAATACAATATGAACAGGGGACTGAGTAATATCTGGAGTAAGTGTAGAAAGTGTGTAGAGGATGTATTAAAAATAAGAGTAGAGAAGGAAGATGTAGAAAGAATTAAATATGTGATGGGTGAAGATATGGAAATTAAGTGTGTTAATATGGATGGAGAGAGGACATTCACTTATGTGTTGAGATGGGACAGTAATAAATTTGATAAGGCCGTGTGGGACTTGTACCAGGAGAGAAAGAGGGAGGATGTGAGAGTGGATGAATCAGTGGAGGATATACCACGTGTAGTTATTGGGGGAGAAGAGACCAGTGGGAGAGTGGAGGATATACCACGTGTAGTTATTGGGGGAGAAAAGACCAGTGCGAGTGAAGAGATTAGTGCAGGTGGAAATACAAGAGAAGAGGATGTAAAGAAACCCAAATCTGTGAAAGAACAAAGGACTCCCTCAAATAGGGCGCTCTCTATAATAGAAAGAATAAAGGAAAGAGAAAGACTGAGAAAAATGGCTTACATAGAAGACTCGAAAAAACAAGACAATTCTGTCTTCCTGAAAAAACTAGTAAAGTACTTCCAGAAGGAGAAGAAAAAGAGTATAAAAGTCCAGGAGATAGTGAAGGTCTTTTCCTTGTATGATGGTGTAAATTACATAAAAAAGGTCGTGAATACACAAGAAGACCTTGAGATAAGGGAAATATTCGGGCAGGACTACCTTGTCTACCGCAACAAGTAGGGTGTTTATCAATAAAATTTATTTAAGTGTGATTGTAAAAGTAACTTCCTGTGGACATAACAGGTAGGAATTTAAGTGTAATTGTAGTATATATAAGAATAGGTTATATAGTCATGGGTCTATAAGAATAGGATAATACTATATGAACATATAAGTAAGATAATACTATATGGATATACAAGAATAGGATAACACCATATGGATATATAAGCAGGATAATACTATATGGATATATAAGTAGGATAATACTATATGAACATATAAGTAGGATAACACCATATGGACATATAAGAATAAGATATACCTACTTTATATTCTTATATACTTCCACTATGTATACCTCCTACTTATACTACACATGATATGGGGCTGTACTCTCCTTACTATAATAATCAAGCTTATATGGCCCATCTACCTCATAAAACACTTCATACGCCGAAATAAGCGGCTTGGAAAAAGACTCCCCCCAATCTGTACTAAGTCTGGGACATGATGTCTGAACAAACGAATCTATAAATCCATATCTCATAAGTGCATCTTCAGATATCTCATCCATCATAAATAAATACACCCTGTATCCTTCTAAGCTCTTCTTTATATTATCAACTACCTTCTTACTCCCCTGTTTCCCCAGTGTCCCCAATATAACCCCAAAGGACTTGCCTTCAAAAGCCTTTCTTATTATCTTCCGTCTTATCATCACCATCTTCTCATACTCATAATACTCCCTAGTCAACTTCCTACTAAACGGACAATACTTGTAAAACGAAAGAGCAGGATTGTTTATCATGACACTCTCTAAATGGAATCTGCCATCTCCTATACTTATGACAACCTTGGCATCTTTTATTGTGGGAGAAGTGCATCCAAGCACTTCTCCCCTACTAAGGGGCTTAATCTGTGGTACAGATATACTGGATGTCATCCTCTTCAATCTATTAATACTACCATTAAACTGTATAGTCCCTACTACTACCACGTCTTCTCTAAACTGCTTTTCAATAATCCTGTATAGATGTGTGATGTCTATCTTTATATCCACAAATATGTAGAGTACTCTAACAGACATACTGGTGATAGGAACCAGACAGGAGTGTCCATAATGAACCAGGAGATCACTCTTCACACTCGTGTCGTCCACACAGCATCCACCATACACCACGTCATTAAGAATTATACATGTTGCTTCTGTATATTTGGTGATCATGTCGACTATTGCAAGCGAGTATCTGAGGAGACCATCTGGAAATTGCAGAGTGACAGTCTTACAGTTATGTTTTATGATGGTACGGAGTGTCTTGTTTATTTCAAAGTTGTAATTACTTGGTAAATAAGGACTGTCATTTGGTAGATCCGAGCTTGGTGGAAGAAGAACAACCATGGGGTGTAAAATGTGGAGAATAAGGAATGGAATAGTAGGAGAGACATTAGATAGAAGAAGTAAGAAGGAGAATAAGGAATGGAATAGTAGGAGAGACATTAGAAGAAGAAGTAAGAAGGATTACAGTTTATTTACTTCAAGACACTATTGTCTGTTTATAGAAAAATGTATAACAGTTTACACTTTAAGAAGAAAAATTAATTAATTTACAGATGCTCTGTGGTTTCATATCTGAGCCACAAAACACACCGAAAAACTATGAAATAAAAAAAGAGTGACAGACGAGAAGCATAGTCGAAGTATTCCACAAAACAGGACACCTTCCGGAATTTATGGCAAAAACATGGACTAACAGTAAAGCATTCCAACATGGCTACACCAGCAGAGATGACAGATAGATATAGTTAATGAACTCGACAATGACATGGAAACAAAGAACAAGCATTTGGTGATATCATATCAATTAACACAGATGACAATTTAATATTTATAGATATACATGCAGGCACAGATAAAACATTCCTTTACAAATATTGATTAATTGTATGCGATGCATAAACAAGAGTGTAATAACAATGGTTATCTCAGCAGATATATTAGAAAATGCTACACCAGCCATAAACGATTAAACGAGGATCTTCAGAATCAAAAAAAATTACTAAAGCATCAATAATAATTATAGACGAAGTATAAATGTCTTAAATGAAGTATTAAAAAGAATATGCAACAACGATAAGAGATTTGGAGGAAAAACAGTATTACTTGATGAAGGTTTTATACAAACAGCTAATGTAGTCGGTACAATAAATGATATTGTAGAAGCATCAATAAAATGTTCAGATTTATGGAATAACATCAATTTATAACAAACATAGGAAGTCAAAACCAAGATGGAAATTGCAGTATGGTTTCTTGAAAAAAAAGATACACTTAATACAAAAGATGACTTAGTAAATGATAACATAGTTAAAGGAATATTCAATGATAATAATATATAATAAGCCAATACCAACAAGTAAAAATAAACAAGCACACAAGATAAACCCTGAAATCATAAACATGATTACCGTACAAAATAAAATATACAGAAGTATTGATTCAATAGTAAGTAAAAATAATAATGATCACATAAACTACCCAATAGAATTTATAAACAAACAACAACATTCTAGAACATTATCTACAGTAGTAATGTTAGTAAGAAGCTTAGATCAAAAGAATGGATTAATTAATGGTACAAGACTTATAGTAAACGAGATGCATAAAAACTTCATAATCCGTAAACTATTCACGGGACACAGATAGGATGATGTAGTCGAATATTGATATAGCATCAAGTGAAAGAACATCGTCCTGATATCTCAAAAGAAGATAATTTCCAATAGTACCAGTATTTGCTATGACAATATACAAATCACAAGGATAAACAAACACTACATGTTTTAAATAACTCCCAAAGCGTTTTTATTCAAATATCACCTTATTTCCAAAAGTGTCCACAAGAGCTTTTAATCCTATTTTGCCTTTAACTACGACATACTCTAATAACTTGGTTTTTTTACCAACCTTAATCATTTCGATGTTTTTCAGTTGCAATATTGAAGCAGGTAAAGATGTTATATATGTATCTGTCAGATCCAAATATCTTAAATTTTCTAGATTACCAATGTTGGTAGGAAGTACCGTCAATGGATTTTTTGATAAATCTAAAAACCATAATCCTTTCAAGTTACAAATAGTTTCAGGCAGCCTACCAATCTTATTGCTGGATAACACTAATTCCTCTAAATTATATAATTTCTCAATATTCTCATGGATTTGAATAAAACGGTTTGATGCTAAATCAAGGACTCTTAGTTTATTAAGTTTTTCGATGGTAGAAGGAAGCCTGCTTAATAGATTCTGTTGCAAATACAGTTTTTCTATAGAAGTCCAACTCCCAACATGGTCGGGAAATTCAACCAAATTATTGTGAGACCCGTTGAATTCTATTAATTTTTTTAGATTGTCAAGATTATTAGGCAGAAAATAAATAGAATTAAAACTCAGATTCAATTTTTTTAGTGACTCCAATCTGTTAAAGTTTTTAGGAAGTTGTTGAATAGTGTTTCTATGAACATCAAGAATTTCCAGTTTTTTAAGTCTTGTTATTGATTTAGGTAAGACTGAAATCTTGTTACTTGATATTTCTAGAATTCTTAAGTTACTCAAATTTTTTAAACCTTGTTCTCTAGAAAACCGCACATGTTTATTGTCGCGAAGTTTTATTTCTTGACTTAATTTATCGGGAAAATCACTAATGTCATTATTTTTTAAATCAAGTATTTCTAAACTTTCCAAACCATACAATACTCTCGGAACCTCTTTAAACTTATTATTACTTAAATATAATTCTTTCAGTTGTGTGAGATTTAATATTGACTCTGGTAAATAACTAAGAAAATTCTTTTCTAGATTTACCACTTTTTAACAGTTTAAAATTACCGATAGTATCAGGCAATACCTTCCATTTGTTTTGTGACATATCAATGTTTTCTATACAGACATGTTCACATATACTGTCGATTAACACAAAGTCGTCTGGGCTTTTTAAGCATCGTCTTTTTTGTTTTCTGCAAATGCCTTCTGTTTTGTCTCTTCCAGTATCTAGACCAGTTTGATGCGTCTGTTTCAAATTTCCTAATTGTATAGGGTTGCCAGGATGTACTTCAGTATCACCATGTATCGAAAAATGATTTCTCTCTTCATCGATACCCATTCCTTCAATAGTAGTTGTAGTTATACTATTCCCGACAGTACTTTTAAATGTCAGAAGTGCCACCAAACAGACAATGAAGGTAAACACCAAGCTAAATATTTTCATATCATTGGGTGAATTTCTACAATAAATAATTATATGCCATGTATTGCTGTGTCACATATCCCAGATATATTAAAATTTCGATAAAAAATATTCAAGACAATGTTATATAGAGAAGACAAAATCGACTATTTTTAATTTAAAATAATATATTTAATTTAAGTAAATTAAAAAATGAGATACACCGATTAGAATAAGTACGCAATACAGTAGTATGTTGTAGATTACTGCCAGATTTCTTTAAATGCGTCAGCGTTTAATTACAAACAAATCAATACCTTTTTATTACCAATGTTCTTTTTTAAGGTTAATCTGTCTGCAAGTTGTTTATCTTTATGTGTATTCCATCTAAAGAATAGCTGATACAATAAACCAGATAACACATTATATCCCACAAAATTTAATATAAACAAAAACTGGAAAGCAGAGGAAATAAATTAAAACTGTACCTTTTACACATTTAAAATGTTAGATTTCTTAAGTAAATAAATATATGTTGTAATTAAAAGATTTAGATAGCTGCTTCTGTTAATCATTTAAATGTTCTTTGTGTTTTGAGAAAGAACTCAATTTCTATAAAACCAAGATCTTTTAGTAGAATTTTTAAATTATATATTGTGGTTTATAACACCATTATCAAGATATATCCTAGAATATGTTTTATATTTATTTCTTCAATATACCAGACACACCAATTTACTACATGCTAAATAGCTTAATAAAAGATGAAAAAAAACAACAAAGGATTGTCTTGATGACAAAACACGGGCAATTTATAGAAAAAATATTTTTAAAAAGTCGTATTTCTTGTTTACTTTAGATATTATATATCAGTGATGCTACACTTATCGTTTTTTATATTAAAACTTCAATCGTGGTAACTATCTAATAATTATTTAAATGTGTTTTCTACTTTTATTATTAAAAATATCTTCAACATCGTAAAAACTTCATGCATAATCTTTTCAAATCAACACAAAAAGATAAATCAAGATTTATTTTTAGAAAAGATTTAAATACAAGATTGGTTATTTTAATGATTTGGCTGTTTCATAAAAATTAATTAAAAGCAATCTCATTTCACGCCTCCACATATATTAAGACTTAAAATCTATATTTTGCTAAGGTTAGTAAAAGTTATTAATATGATGAAATGTGGTTTGTAGCACAAGAGATGTACAAAGACTTTACTGCATATAAAACACACGAAGAAATTTAAAAAAATACATTTAATCTACCAATGAAGTTTCCTGTTAAATTTTATTAACATTTGGTGTAAAAAATGGTTTTAAAATATTATTATTTATTACAATAATAAATAGAAATATTCATGCAAACATGTCTGATACATTCTAGAATTATTATTTACACACACCGAAGATTCATATATTGTTGAATAGAGTAACAAATAATTACAACTAAAGATACAATTACACAAAAAAATAAATGCACAAGCAATATTGTATATGATGGATTATTGTAAACAGATAATATAGCATGTGTCGTAGCCATGGATGACTCATCAGACTACAAACACTGGATGATGATTGGCTACTTGAAATATAAATAATCTCAGAAAGAGAGGAGGATGGTGATCCAACAAGGAACCAATAAAAGTATTGACAGCATGTATCAATCAAAGATAGTAATATATAATTTATATCAACGCACTGCATATCAGATGTTATTTACCAACAATATAGAAGAAGTTTAGTTGTCTATAAATAATGTAGAGAGATCAGTAATTGTATACAGTGAACGAATAGAACTTTGCATGTGTTTTGATCGATTTACACAGAAAAAAGCACGCGATTTAAACATGTTATTACAAAAATACACTTTATGTCCACCTTTTTGAGTTGTACAGAAGGAGACATGGTGTAAAACACGATAGAATACATTTGTTTTTGAAAGAATTCTCTTGGAAAAAAAGAAAACTATCGTATGTAAATCACAATTCATATTTAGATGCGTTTATTAGGCTATTGGACAGATTTAAAATGACAAATTAAAGCATTCTTTTTTCAGTTTTATTTTTTTGAAGGGGGTGAGATATTTTAGTAGCACCAGAAAATTTATGCAAATTTAAGAATAAACAATATTATTATAAACACTAAACGAGTTTTGTTGTTTACATGATGAGTTGAGTAAAACATGGGTTTATTTATTCAGAAATATTTATAGCCTTTTCCACGTCACATATCAGATGTCAACGAAAGGTCTTTGCCACAACAAGTTTAAACCGGAAATTCGACAAAAAAACATTTTAAAAAAAACGTTTGTACGAAACGTAAAAATAATAGTTTTTATTCTAATTTCCATCTAAAAATATAAACTATATCCTTTAAGTAAAACAAATCATAATTAGTGAGTATATTAACAAGAATATCTTCCCTAATCACTGTTGGGTCAAAATATCCTCTATTATATAAGTCACATAATTTTTACACTATCAGAAGATTTTCATTTTGGATAATCTTTATAAACATTATTAGGATTGGATGTGCTTCCAGTAATTTTTTCTCTATACTTCTATGCCAGCCTTCAATCGTATTTGTGGTACTTGGCAAATTTTGTACTGTTTCAGAGTAGACATTCCAAATTTCTATCTCAAATATATTGTTTTTTCTTCTTTTCTTATATAAGTATACTCGAAATAATCGAGTATACTTGCTCTTAACACGCTTAAGCTACTGAATGTTTCACAGTAGGCTTTAAGCTTTTTGAGCTCCCTTTAACAAAAATTTTGTCTATAAATGCAAGAGCCAATAACATACGAAATGCCTGTCTAAACACAATGTTTTCCTTATACTCTTTCGTGTTATTGGTCGGTTGCGCTTTCCTGCATATTGACTGACATAAACGAAAGTAGCATTTGTGAATGCACTTATTATGGCATGCTCAAAATCAAATAATACTTGTCGCTCCTTTGAACAATCAAGATGTTTACTGGGCTTATGCAGAAGTTCTAGATATGTTGAAAGTCCTTTATCACTAAATAAAGCGAAGACAAGAGGGTAAAACAGGCCGCAAACAATTGCTCCAAAAATTTATACTTAATAAGAAGGCTTTGGTGCAAAATAAAACGTACGATCGCCTATCTAAATGCACTAAGCGGCTAATGTTTAACATATTGGAAAAAACCACTATTCAAGGAATATAAAAAAATTTTCCCTTCTTTTGGTTATGCGCAGAATAGAGGAAGAAAACATAATAAAATAAATACTTTATTAAAGCTTCTAAAAGATGCTCTTCTTCATTTTTAAGAATCATATGTCGTTACTAGATACAGATTAACTAGCGTCTTGGTTCTTCCTCTTGGAGTAATGTGCATTTTTATTCCAGCCCAATATCCTTCAATAGTATTAGTATGAACGCCTGTTTCTGAATCTTTAAAATGTTTTGAATGATTCACTGTAAGATGTTCATTATAATGCTCTTTTAATGTGTTGTATCCTCTCCAGCCATCCGTATATATTATACTATCGCTGCAACATGAGATTGTATACGTGTTTTAAGAGTAGACAAACTTCGATCATCTATTTGAAATAAAATTATCCTTTTTCTTTCATTTTTTTCAATCATTCCTAGAATCCATACTCCATCTACTTTATGACCTCGATTGTATTTTCTTTTTCCAAACTTCGATTCGTCAATTTCTATAATGCAATTATTATCTCTAAGTTTTTCTACTGCACTGTAGTACTTCAGAACCAAAACAGTTGCAACCTTCTTTAGAACAAGCCAAACAGTGGTTCTGCTTATCTCTATTTCGTAAGAGATAATATTTTTTGATGCTTTTTGCATCCACATTTCGAGTACTCTCAAAATTATATATTCCGACAGCTTAGATTTATAGAATATTGTTCCTTTCCATATATGTCGCCGTTTACCTCTTTGGCTGCATATTTTGTTAACACAATACCTTTTTTGGTCGTTGCTTTTGTCTATTTTCATTTTTTCTTCGCAAACCAAACAATCTGCTGCCTTTTTTCGCTCACATTCAGCTATAAGATCAGAAAATCTTTTCTAAACTTCATTTAAAGGGTAAAATTTTTTTTATATTCCTTAAATAGTGGTTTTTTTTTCCAATATGTTAACATGCTCCGCACCAATCTTTCTTTGTCTGCACCTATCTTCGTATAACAGAAAACCATTACCCACTACGTTTTTTATAAAACACCCGAACATCGTCATAGCTTTTATTTATTCGTGTTTTGAGATGCTTTCTTTTTTTCGTTATACTATCTCGTATATTATTCAGCTGTAGAAGTTTGCAATCTTTCAATTCACTATGAGCAAGATGGTTAACAATAATATCATCTATTAGAGATTCTGTAGTACTAAACAATGGATCATTAATATTTTGCTTAAGTTTAAGTACCTTTACATTCTCTCGCATTGGGTCATGGTTGTCCTCCACAGACCGAACTACAACACCATCCATCATTGGTAAATATCTTACCATAACATGTTCTTCCCTTACATATCCATCTTAAGCCTACTTAACAACTATCATTTTCGTATATGTAGTCATTTTGAATTGAAATTTGTTTATTTTTCTCACTCTCGAGATAAACCACGTCGCATTCTTTGTTATACATATGGGATAATTATTTGTTTTTTTTTGTCGAATTGCCGGTTTTTTTCGCAATTGTGGTAAATTCCGGACAGTCGATATTAACCTTATCTTTATTCTTGTAGTTATTTCTGCTATTCCAAGAACCCAAACATCTTCAACCCCGTGTCCTTTATTATACCATTTTTTACCAAATTTTGACTCATCTATTTCTCAATTATATCCTTTCCTTTAATTTTTTCGCTTAATTATTTTATTAATTTTTTTACGAGTAACTCCCGTACGGTAAACTAAAATTGTATATTAGGTATCTTTAAACAAATTAGAAATATGTATACCACAATATATTTTTAACTGCATATGCAAACTATAAAATAAGTGGCATCTTTCTGACAATATCTGCATCTCTTATGTTTACACAATAGACTTTTTTATCCTTTTTCAAATTAAACTTCACCAAATACTTGGAACAATCCATTTTAGAGACTTTTTTGTTTTTTAGGTTTCTCGCACATATCAATGATTGTTTCTGCACAGCATAAAAATTATGCGTTAAAATTTTATTTATAAAATCTCAAAAAAGTATTACAAACTTTCTAAAACATACTAAATTTACGTATTTAAACTTGTTAAATACATTTTATAAAATATTATTCTTATAAAATTGTTACTGCTGCTGCTTCTATTCCCTTTAT